>JBBYHO010020284.1:1882-12434 GCA_038382025.1 Adansonia gregorii
CAAAATTCTTGCATGATGATGTCAGATACCCCAAATTTTAGACTTATAAAATTATCCCAATAAATTATAAACAACCATATTTCTGGTTAAAAAAATAGTTTATGCAAAATGAAAAATTAAATGCAATAAAATGATTGGGCAGATTTATTGTATTTGGTTGCACGTACTGATTTACAATTTGACTAAAATTAAAACGTAAGTTGGCGAGACAAGGAACCCTACTTCCATTCGTGTTGGCCAATTTCACTCACTACATTTCATGTTTTTGTTTTTTTTTTTTCTTTTCCTTTTGAACTCTTTTGCTCGCTCATATGTTGAAAGGAAAAGATTTTTCTCAGGTTAGTATTGATGAAGCAAAAATCATGCAAAAATAAATTCTTAGATATTGGGATTTCAATTTGGATTTTAAAGTTAGTTCCATCGAGATATAATCAGGTTAGTTTGAACAATAAGGATATTTATCAATTCTCTCTCTCTCTCTCTCTCTCTCTCTCTCTCTTTTTATTTTATTTTCATGTTTTATTTTTCAAAGCCCCATTTTTTATATTGTTTTTAATGTAATTCTATTTTTTTTTCCTTTTTTTTTTTTGGTGAGAATCATGATGACTTCTTCTTCAACCTTTTTAGACGAGGGAAAAGATTAAAGATATATATTTTATTAGATTTTTTTTATTACCTAAAAAAAAAATAAAAATATTACAATTTTCAAGTAGATGCATATTCAAGGGTTGTTTCATTTTTGATAATTTAAAGAGAGTTGGGCATGCATGTTTTTGACAATTCATTGCCTTCAACCATTGGCATTTGACTTATTTTCTTGATGTCCAAATCTATCTTCGTATATGTTCATGTTAGTGAGTTGTAGAATAATTACCGTCCTATTAGGATATTGGCCAGAGGTTAGTCAAATGTATTGGCCTTTGATTTTACTATAGATTTAGTTGTTGTTTTTATAAATTGATTTTAATATCCACGTGAATAAACCATCTTGTTTGTGATGATTTTTTGACATACTGAGCAATAGTTAATTACCATCTTATTAGGATGGTCATTAGACAATAATCTTCATCAAATTTGAATGACAAGTATTATCACTTGATTTTACTAGATTCTGTTGTCGTTTTTATAAAATTGATTTTAATATCTAAGTGTACAGTCCATCTTGTTTGCGATGATTGTTGACATATTAAATAGTAGTTAATTACCATCTTATTAGGATGTTGATTAGACGACGGTCTTCATGAAATTTGCATGCCATTGATTATAAATTGATTTTACTAGATTTTGTTGTTGTTTCTATAAAATTGATTTTGATATTCAAGTGATAATCCATCTGGTTTATGATGATTTTAATATTCAAATGTATATCCATCAGTAGGTGCATTTGCAACAGAAGAATACTTATGTGGAATTATACCCAAAAAAACTTTAAAAAAACCATGAAATAAAATGGAAGACTAAGATCCCCTTTTAAATGAACTTAGTAGCATCATCATATCATGAATTTCCCCCCAAAGAGCAAAGTAAGATTGTTAGGAAATTGAACAATTATTTGATTATTTAACGAACACTATTGTTCTTAAATTCTACTAAGAAATTGTTGATTTTTCATATTTTGTAGGACTATTCTCCCTTCTATTACCATGAGTTCACCAAACTTTGATGATCTTCCGTTGAGTCCAATGTACTTTCCTTTGCCAACTCAGTTTGAAGATTCTAATATAATATCCATCAATGGTAGTTTAGATCATAACTTATTCCTGCAAAACCATGGCCTATTCCCAAACATGGCAAACACAAATTACTCCCTTGATGGCCATGAAAGTGTAAACTTTGGTTTTCTCAGCTATCTTCTACAAGTGAACCAAATTCCAGGTGCCACATTGCCTGATCAATACCCTATACAACATGAAATTAATCCATTGTTACTTCAAAATCCCCCTCAATTCCCTAATAATATGGCTCAGGAGATGATGATGATGAACTCTTTCATTCCTAATTTGGAGCAAAACAGTGAGGAAATTATGAGTATCATTGGAAGTGGTGAAGGTGAAGTTGCAAGCAATAATAAAAGGAAGCTTAGAAATACTTCAAAGATGGAAAAACAAGCTGCACGAGATGAAGCATGGTTAGAGTCTATCACATTATTCACTCTTCTTTTTTTCTTAGAATGAAAGTCATAATCTAAGATAAGAAAAGTGATTACAGATGTCGGTGTCCAAATCTCAAACCTGCTAAATGTTTATTCACAGTTCTTTTTTTCTTACAATGCAACTTGTAATTTGGCATAGAAAAAGTGGTTGCACGCAAATGATAGCATTCAAATTTCAGATCCGTTAGATGTTATAGTTACACTAGTTAATAATTTATTTAAGTTTGGATTTCATTTGATTGGCAGTGATAAGGGTAAACGTAAGAGACGGCGTCAACCAAGGCAGGAGCCGCGGCCTTTCGGTGTGAGAAGCTCAATTTACCGGGGAGTAAGCAGGTATCAACCTATCCATCTTATTTAAGTTAATTAAGCAGGTTAATTAGACTTGTATGCAATGAAGAACAAACAATTCATTTAGAGGAGTATTCTAAGTGTCGGATATAGCTTCAACGTGGTGAAATACGTGTCAAATACGAGAGAACACATAAAATAATAAAATTAAAACAGTGCACAATCAAAATGTTAAGATTCTTGTCGATATGATTGGATAGGCGATGAAAGATTCTTTTAATATAGATTTCTCTCAAAGATTAAACTAACAATGAGTAAAAACTTATATACTAAATAAGTCAAATGTTTGAAATTCATTAAAAAAAACAAATAAAGAGGTAAACCGTAAGATTAGTGAGTTAATTGGAAATAGTGGAAATAGAAAGGGAATATTAATGTAAGTAACGAGAGAGAAAGAAGACTTGGTACAAAATGAGACAAGTATGAAAAGAATTTTTGGTTGAATAATTAGAGTACGATGATTTAGGATCTTGGTACTTGATTTTGAGCTCTTTGGTCTTAATGAATTTCTTAAGATTTAAATTTTTAAATTCAAAATTGATTTTTAAAACTTTAAAAATTATTTAAACATTAATAATTAATTAAAAAATATTTTATTTATATTTTATTTTTATAATGTAAAAAATATTTAAATTTAATTATAAAAATATATATTAATATAAAAATAAAATTTTAATAATAAAATAAATTTATAAGTCAAACCATATTTAAACCTAAGAAAAAAATTAAAAAAATTTAAATCACTTTTTAATTTAAAAATACTTATCTAAATTTTAATATTTTAAAAATTTTAATATAACAATATTTATATTATATCGTATTCATATTATATATTTTTATGAGTGCTTCCTACCTCGTAAGTAATGCGTACGTATCCAATTATATTCATGAATGTAAGCGAAAGATGACATCGAATTTGATGCGCAGATACGCTGATCGATATGAGGCATTTTTGTGGGACAACAGCGACCGAAGACAAAAGCCAAAGACAGGTCACTCAATTTTCTCTTACTTTCTATTATTCCTTTATTTCCTGTTGATTATCGTCTAATTGATTACTAACCCATTTGTTTTCTTTTCTTTTCTTTTCTTTTTTTTTTCTATGCTTGCAGTTTATATAGGTGAGTGATCGATCATTCAATGCCACCTTTTAAATGATCTAACATGTACATCCCAAGAAAAAAGAAATAGTGATTACTAAGCTTTTATGAAAAAATAATTAATTTATTTTAATCATGAACATGAATTAGATTAGATCTCGATTTGATCTTTTTTTATTTTCTTTACTTGATTTAAGTTAAGTTTAAATGAGCATTACAATTTATTTTACTATTTATAATGACCTTAAAATATTATTTTTATAATAATATTTATATTAATAAAAATATTTTTATTGATATTCAATAATTCAAGTCAAACTTATCCGAATTCAAAAATTTCTTACTCAATCTCAGCTTGTTCTATCTTTAGATGCATCTAATCTAAATTTTTTTCTGCTTGTAAGCCTTCTATATCTCCAATTTGGGAATCACTAATTAAGAGAAAATAATTATGAGGTGTTAGGAGAAGACATCGTAGTAAATTGCGATGAACATTGATGACGAAGACAGCTGATTAAATCTATAATGTTGAGTACCCCCCTTCAAAAGCATGAGGTTGCAAATATGCTGATGCATGTGCTGCAAACTTTACTTGGTTGAACAGGTGGATATGATGATGAAGAGTCAGCAGCAAGGGCTTACGATTTAGCTGCTCTGAAGCTATGGGGCGAATTTGCGCCACTGAATTTCCCAGTATGCTTCCTTTCACATCATAATATTTTTTTACAACTTTACAAGTTTGATCTATCAATGAATGCTTAATTAGCAGCTGAATTTTCTTTCATGTTTATCTCTCCAGATGAGTAACTATGAGAAGGAATTGGAAGAGATGACGTTTTACACCAAAAATGAATATTTTCGCAACATTAGAAGGTAAGCTTCAAATATACTTAGAATTACTCCAGTTGCCATTATTAAAAGAATTAAGGGTTACACTTATAGATGATGAACACCAAAAGATCATCTCTCACAATACTACCATCTCAACATAAACCCAATCATATAACTGTTACCAACATAATAAAACCACATCATCATAACCCACCATCTGAGGAAAATACACAGCTAACTGCAGCCATCCCAACATTTTAAAAACAGAACCTTGAAATAACCAATCCAAGGAAAACCAGAAACAGTAGCATCGCGGCTTCAAAAGTAACATTCTCAATATTTCTTTGAGGAATTAAATCAAAGCAAATTTAAACGACATCCGCTACAATCATCATTAAACTAGAGCTCCCAAGTTGAAGAACACAATCTAAATCATGAACTCTTATATCAGCATTCATAGCACTATGCGTTGCTTGCGACCCGATACCAAGATCAGCCTTCCCAGAAACAGAAACACAAGAATCCCAAAGAATAACACCACAAGCACAGATTGATTCGAATACCACCACGTTGAACAACCTTGTATCACTACCACCTGAGTATAACAATCAGGTTAATCCCAATAAAACAACCCACAAGCTCCACCAATCCTACACCAGTTAAGACCTCAAAAACTTGGTAATACAACCCATGAAATATCCAACTCGGACAGGTCAGCAAAATAGGCAATAGAACCTATGAAATATCCAACTCAGTCAAGTCACAAAACTATTAACGTCTAGTGATACTCGGCAGGCTGACAGACGCAATTATGCCCATCATCCAACCAGACACTCCTCAAAATCTTTTCCTTAAGACCCGTTAACAATCCTCCACCATCCACACGATAACTTCAAATTCGAGATTGGTTATAGCTCCAGGGCATACAAAGGAATCCCACGCTCCACAAATATAAAAGCATTAACACAATCCTCCAACTACCATTCCAAAATTATAGCCTAAAAATGAGAATTAAAAGCATCACAGTCCCCCGAACTCCATTTCACAATTAATGCCAAACAAGAAAAAAAAAATATTTGTTTGCTTTTTGTGAAAACAATTAGACCATACCCTGATTAAACTAGCATTAACATCACTTACCATCAAAATACTATGCCCCACATTTCTATCAACAAGCTTGCGCCTATTTTACAAAGTAGATCGCACTCACATCCTACAGACACTTCTTCAAACCGCATCTCCACATCCCACTTCTAATATTAAAAACCACATAAACATAGAAATAAGAACTAGGAAGCGACGGGCACCTAATAGGAAGAGAACTAAAAAAAATGGAGGAATTAAAATGGAGAAATCCCAACACACGTACCCGCACCTAGATATTTCTTCCAATATTCTGAATTTCCATCAGTTTGTTGATGACGACTTGCTAGTCTCCCACTGCCATTAGCCCCAATTTCTTGCCTATGCTCCAGATAGCCTTAGCTTCCTCAAGCCTACTCTTTTCATCCTCTTGTCGTAAAAACACTCTATTCCTATTTATGATATCCCCATCTGAAATAGAACGTTTACTATTTTCTTACTTTCATTCGACCACGAACCTTTGTTCACTCTTTTCTTTCTCTCAATTTTCCCTTTTTTCCCTTTTGTCTCCACCTTTCCAATATCTTCGTAATATTTCCATCTACTCTTCAATCGTAGAACACCTCTCTTTTTTACCAACAAACTTTTCTCACATCTAGACCCCAAATAATTCTCTAACGGTTTGACAATTTTATCATTTTTAAGCTCTAAATCTACCATTCCCATCTTACACCTAGTTCCAGCTATATGGACATTCTGCTCTGCATTGGTAAGCCCATCCTCCATTTTCTCACTAGTAACTTCATCCCTTTCAGAATGGTTTTCCATTTGATCTTTTTCTATTAATTCAAGAGGTTGCGAACCCAAGGTGGTGAGCCCATCCTTCAACTTATGATTCAAACATACCAAAGTGTTATCCAGCTCAAAAATCGTCCCGTTAGCTCCATTTCCTGTCCTCCCACATTTAAAGGCTGCAATATTATGAAATTGCACCACCTCCTTCACGTTCATTTAACCCTTGATATTTTCCCCATTTTCAGTCGTCATGCATGTTTCTTCACAATTATCCATGCTAAAACCACGCGCGTATACTTTTAGATCATCTTCTACATTGGCTAATCTGCCAGAGTCCACCTCTTCATCCTCCACAAAACCTGGTCTTTGTTTGTTTTCCAGATAACATTGATCTTTCCCACCTGAATTCAGGCTTGATTCAACATAATCTAATGACGCCCTAGATAGATTATCAAGACAGCAAGTAAAATTTGGCATTGCTACTGGATCCACTTCTAAAATTCTAATAGAAAACACCGTATTTCCAACTGGCAGCTTAATCAGTTCATCAATTTGTGTCATTTGATCAGTAATAATCTGCACGCTCCCTCTGACATATGAATGGGATTTTGACGTATCACCATCCATTCCAATAAACTCCCCCCATCCTTCGGCAATGTTTTGGAAAGTATTAATATTCCATGCATGGATATGGATTCCATAGCAAGAAATCTATGTTCTTCTACTGCTACCAGTGATATCTTTTCGGACCATTTCTCAACTTCATCAACCCACTTTTTGAGACTTTCCCATTTCTCTTCCTTTAACTTTTCTAATAAAGTCATTTCTTCAAAAGAAATCAAAACCGTCTTCCCTGAGATTCTTACATCCCCTCCTGCATCATTTGCTTAGTTAATGTGCCAATATCACAACACTCTCTACACCAACCTACAACGCAGCTCTCCAACCAATGACGAATTTCTGCATCAATCCACCCATCGACAAAATCCTCCACCCTCACAAACTCCTCAATACTTTCCTCACAAACTTCTAATTGCCATTAATTATATTCCAGGAATTGAATCAAATGGTTTGCTCATTTTCCTTTGTGCTCAATGATCCATTACTACAAAATGAATTGGTTCATTATGTGTTTGGATGTCGTCGTGACTTAAAACTCATAGTATTTTTCGTGTTATGGTTTAAAACTTTCAGAAAAAGTAGAGGCTTCGCAAAGGGTGCATCAATCTATCGTGGAGTCTCCAGGTATACATATATGTGGGTGTGTGGGTGTGTGTGTGTGTGTATATATATATATATATACACATATTCTTGTTACTCTATTCTATTCATTTTTGTTACTCTCTCATGAGAAATCAACCAGCAGGAACTCAGATTTCAAGAAATGGCAAGCCAGAATTGGAAAAGGGAAAGAGATCAAAGGAATTTACTTAGGGACATTTGGTAAGTACTTAATTATTTCCATTTTTAATGCAACTAATTAACTTATTTCATTATTTGACAAAAAAAAACATTGATATAATCATTATTATAATGAAGAAATATTGACAATCAATAATTGCTTATAAGAATTATTATTCGGGTCAAATTAGGTTATGGCTACAATTTTTTTAGATGTCTTACACAAATCCAATTACTATTGTAACAAAAGAAAAATAGAAAAAACATTTCCTAAGGCCGATCTATTATAAGCTGGGTCAAGCAGGTAGCTGAGCATTTTAACAGGTCTATAATATGTAATAACAAAAAAGAAATCCACGAGAATAAAATTAAAATTATGTTAAATATGGTTCAATTAAACAACTATGAAACTAAATCTAGCTCGCACATTTTTGTTAATTATTTGAAATTAAGAAATAGAATGCTTTAATTTTTAGGGTTCAAATGTCTTATACAGTTAGACTACTTTTTTTTTTCTTTCAATATCTAAACTATCAGATACTGAAGAGGAAGCAGCTAGGGCTTATGATGTTGCAGCCATAAGGCTGAAAGGAGCAAACGCTATTACAAATTTTGATTTTTATGAGTATGATATGATGAGCATTCTTCAAAGTTCAAAGCTACCAATTGGCAAAGGAGCTTCTAAGCTGTTGATGCAGACTTCAGTGGATGATGTCATTAGAAAGAAAAGAAATGTCATTAATGAGAAAATTTCTTTTGTAAATTTTGAAGAAGATGATGATCCAGGCAGCCCTGATCTTGACTTACTATCGATATCCCCTCAAGAGCTTCAGAACCTACCTGCTTCAGAAGATCCTAACATGGAGAATCAGCAGAGTTTACACCATCACAAGCCCAACAATGGCTTCCCGGATCCTGATGGGTTTCAGATTGATCCTACTCTACTTCAAGGATTCAACTGGTTTGGAACTGACATGAACACCGATGGGAATCTAAACTTGAACTTCAATCTGGATAGGAGCTTTACAATTACAAGGCCTGCTGAGAATGATTACAATGGTGGATTCGAGAATGGGATTCAAGCAATGCAGCCTTTTGGGTTCCCACAGGAGTTAGCAGCCTCAAGCTTCCCCTTTATACAATGTTATGATCAAAACCCTCGCTTTCCTATTCTTCATGGCTACCAAAACCCTATTGAGTTTCATGAAAATTTTTCGGGGATTGGCTTGGGAAATTGTTTGGAGATTGATGGAGCGTTTACTGGTAACTACAATGGAGAAATATTTCCAGGCAATTTTACTAATGAATTATCAAGTGGAGTCCAACAGGTGCAGCATTGTGAGAGCTTTGAGAGCCTGTTAGGCTTTGGGGGACAAGATTATCTTAACTTGAACCTGATCCATCAGAATGTTACCACTCAGAACCTGGATCAAAACCCCTGTAGTTTTCGAACAAGTGCAGAAGTTTCATGTAGTGGGTTTTTCGAGGGGGTTCGAAGCCCAATGGAGATCGAGAATAATGCTACAGGAGGCCATGGTAGTGACAAATTCTCAGATAATGGAGCAGCTATGGTGGAAAATACAATCCCTGGAAATACAGAAAATGGAGTGAATTTCTATGAAGACTGTGAAGATGACCTTCTTTCCAGTTGCTTGCAACTACTAAATAAACTTGGACCCTTGTGCTTCTAAATCTGGTAAGGTTGGAAAAAAAGAAAAAAGGCAAAAACGGGGGACATAGGTATTAAAGAAGAAAAGAACTGATCTAAGAGAATATGCTTATTGAAGCTTTAATCATGTTTAAAAGTATAGGTTTGTTTGATCTAAGAGTTGCACCTCTCAATTCTGACTATCCTGACTCTTACTTTCTGAGTCATCATGGGTCAGCTTTATTCGATTTCAATCCGATTTTACTAACCGAAATGATAAATTTCAGTTTACTCGTTTTAAAATTAATCGGTAATGAAAAGTGAGTTTTTCCGTTAACTCAATTGATTATCGATTTTTAAAATTAATTATTCAATAAATCAAGTTAATTTACCTTTTTGATTTTATTTTTAATTATATTTTAGTGATAATACGAATAAAATATATTTATATAATAATTTAAAATTATATAATATATCATTTATATTATATATTTTATACAATAACATAATACTTTATTTGTAAAACTTCAAAACAGATAACTAATCAAACCAGTCAACTTAAGTTCATTAAATTATTTTAACTTCACATATTTTTTCATCAATTCGATCGATTTTGCAAGTAGATTCGATTTAATTAATTTTAAAAACAAAGGGAAAAAAACAAAGGTGCAGATATTCTTGTGTTATGCTCCGAAAGCTTTTTTAACTTTAATACCAGTCAATAACTAGGAGCAGAAAAAATTCATTTAAGTGTATAATCAATTTTACGGAAAATAATTTTTGAGAAATAAATTTTGAAAAATAGGTTTATTATTTATTTAAAAAAACAATATATTCTATTTTTTAATGATTTTGTGTAAAATGCTTTTCATTGTTTGATTATTGTTTAAAAATAATTAATTTTTTATTTAACCTGAAATTCATTTTCCATTGAATAATTTTTTTCCTCAGAGGAAGAATTAGTAGCAGGGTATCAAACCGAATGTTCGGATGTCAAATTTGGTTTATTTTACGTTGCTTCCTATCTAAATCTATTACTTTCTTCGTTATTTGTAACAGTTCTTTACTTGGGGGGTTGGAATATTTCCATTCCGTATGTATTCGTCCCTGAACCATTTGAAATAAATAAAATGAATGAAATCTTTGAAACGACAATTGTTACCTTTATTACATTAGCTAAAACTTATTTGT
>JBBYHO010020295.1:0-17198 GCA_038382025.1 Adansonia gregorii
GTCCCTAGGATACCTCAGACTACGTCCCTTAATGCCACATCTTTGTATTTACCTTTGATATGATCCCTAGGCCTTCTAGGCATCCTTAAAATACTTTTTTGCCGGGCGACATCATTGTCCCCTCTTACGTCGATGCTCCAAATTGTTAAAAAAAATTAGCCCGGACAAAATAAGGTGTCTACACAAAGGAGCAAAGGTTAGTTGGGATTCCATTTACTACTTAAATAATAAAAGGGGCTTAGGTTTTAAAAACTTGAAAAAGTGGAATATTACACGCATCTAAAGCACATTTAAGCTCTCTTAAATAGCTCAGGTTCAATATGGTTAGCTTGGGTTAAAGCTTACCTATTGAGAAGTGTTTCCTTTTGGCAAGCACACGCATTGTATTTATGCGGCTAGGGATGGAAGAAGAATTCTCAAGTTAAAACAGTTAGGTTAGAACTTGTTGATCCTTCCCAGTAGTACAGATAACAGACCAGGATAGGCTACATCTAAGAATGGAGTTTTCTTCTATTAAAGAAATCTGGAATTCCTTGAGAGCTAAACATGCTAAAGTATCATGGCGTCACTTAGTATGTTTCTCACTTAATGTTCCCGAGTTTTTTTTTATAGCTTGGTTAGCTATCCTTAACAGGCTAAGTACTATGGATAAGATGAAAAAAATGGGGCTAACGTAGTCTACTCCTTGCGTGTTATGCTAAGAGGAGGAAGAAAGTAAGGATCATGTATTTTTTTCGTTTGCTCCTTCACTTTATAGGTATAGCAAGAGGTTTTTGTAGCTTTTCTAGAGCAGACAATTTTTTATAATTGGAACAATGACATCTGATGGGTATCTCAAAGGTTCAAAGGCAAATCCTATGAATCCATTCCCCTTAGATATGCTTGGATAGCAAACATCTATCACATCTAAGAGGAATGAAATGCTCAAAGACATAAAATTAGCAAAAGAATACAAATGAAGTATTTTAAATTATCACTGATGCTGTACAAACTCATTTTTAATTATTTTTAAAATTTTTGATAACACTATAAATTTTACTTTGTGTAGACAATGGGGTATCAGTCAAAGATGATTATTTGCTAGGCTTTACCATTTTAGTTATAACCAACCTATTTATACTCTTATGTAGCAAGCTCCCAGCTTTATTTGAATTCTGAAATAAAACTTTAATTATAAAAAAAATGATCGGTTAATACTTAATAATAGTGTGATTTGTTGATAAATATTAAATTATAAATTTTAATGATTAACTTCAATTCTTGTTTCAAATAAAAAAGTATATATAATTTCTTTGGTCTTATTTATTCCAACAGTTGTTTTTTTTGGTAAAGGACGAGGGGTAATACAATTCAAATAATATAAAAAATATTATAATCAATTTCGAATTATAAAATAATCTTAAATTATAAGATAAATAAGCACTAATTGTGCATATTAGCAACACTAACAAGATGACAATCAGGTGTAATGTACATATCATTATAACTAAATGTACAAATTACCATAATTAAATGTACAAGTGATCATAACTAAATGTATAAATGCCCACAACTGAATGTATAGAAGACCAAGATTAATATATTTAATTCCAATATATATAAAAAATATTTTATTCCAATATATATATATATAAAGTAATAGTACAGCTAACCATACTAAATGTACAGATGTCACGAAATGAATGTAAGAATGTAAAGGACCATCAATGAATGTACAACTAATAGAATGTTTAAAATGTAAGAATGTACGGCTAACAAAACCTGAATGTAAGGCAAATTTTATAGCCATTAACTGTGAAAATGTTAGATAGCAATTAACTGCCTTAGTTGGAAATGAGATATTAAAATGATGTAAGATGTAGATATGATAATACTTTAATGTACATTTGACCATAACTCATATTTGCAATATGAGCATAATAGAATCCACTTACACGTTCAATGCTTGTAGGAATAATGTACAACTCAACTATATATACTCTAAATAAATGTATAAGTGACCATAAATAAATGTATGGCTCACCATAACTGAATATACAGATGACTACAACTAAATGTACAAATAACCATATATGAATCCAAAGGTACCCTAGACAACTGTACAACCGTTAGCAGTATGAAAATGTCAAATAGCAATTGTGGACATTAGTCGGACATCAGACATGGCAATCACGTAAGATATACATATGATAATAATTTAATGTACATTTGACCATAACTCACACTTGGTGATATAAGCATAACCGAATGCACTTGGCGTTAGATGCATATAGGAAACATTTACATCTTAACTGTATATACCCCTAACTAAATGTACAGGTGATCAGAAATGAATGTACACATAATCATAACTAAATGTACAAATTAGTATAGCTAAATGTACAAAAAAACTAAAAATGAATGTACAGATAAGCATAAATGAATGTATAGATAACAAAACCTAGATGTGCCCTATACCATATGACCTTTAACCTTATGAAAATGTCAAATAGTAATTGTGGACATTAGGTGGACCAATGATATCACAATGACATAAGATGTACATATGATAATAATTTAATGTACATCATACCATGACTAAATTTCTCCATAAGCATAACGGAATGTATTAATGTAAAGGATGCGTGCGGGAAATGTTAAAACTAAAACATACATACTCTTAGTTAAATGTACAAGTGACCATAAATAAATGTACGGATCACCACAATTGAATGTACAAATGCATATAACTAAATATACATATTACTATAAGTAAATGTATAGATGACCAAAAATAAATGTACATATAACAAAAATTGAATGTACACTAATCTATATAACCCTTAAACAGATGAAAATGTCAAATAGCAATTGTGGACATTAGTTGGACGAATGATATCACAATGATGTAAGATGTATATATGGTAATAAGTTAATATACATCGAACCATAACTAAATTTCCTTACGAGTATAATGGAATGTACCGACATGGAAGATGCGTGTGAGAAACATTAAAACTAAAATAAATATACTTATAGACAAATGTATAGGTGACCATAGATGAATGTATAGATCACTATAACTGAACGTACAGATGAATACAACTAAATATATAGATTACTACAAGTAAATGTATGGATGACCAGAAATGAATATACAGATAACAGAACTTGAATGTACCTTAAACTATCTGATCCTTAACCATATGAAAATGTCAAATAGCAATTATGGACATTAATTGGACTAGTGACATCATAATGGCATTAGATATACATATTATAATAAGTTAATGTACATCGGATCTTAACTAAATTTCTCTATAAGCGTAATTGAATACACTGACATGGAAGATGCGTGTAGGATATATTAAAACTAAAATATATATACTCATAGGCAAATATGGAAGTGACCATATATGAATGTACAAATCATTATAACTAAATGTACAGATGAATATAACTAAATGTACAAATAACTATAAGTAAATACACAGATGACCAAAAATTAATGTATAACTAATAAAACCTAAATGTACCCTAAACTATATAACCCATAATCATATGATAATGTCAAATAGCAATTGTGGATATTAGTTAGACTAATGATATCACAGTGACGTAAGATGTACATATGATAATAAATTAATATACATCGGACCATAACTAAATTTTCTTATGAGTATACCAGACTGTACTAACATGAAATATGTATGTAGGAAATGTTAAAACTAAAATATATATACTCATAGGTAAATGTACAGGTGACCATAAATGAATGTACGGATCACCGTTACTGAATATAGATATGAATATAACTAAATATATAGATGATTATAAGTAAATGTATAAGTGACCAAAAATAAATTTATAGATAACAAACCTTAAATATACCCTAAACCATATAATCCTTAACCATATGAAAATGTCAAATAGCAATTGTGTGTATTACTTGGATCAATGATATGATAATCAAATAAGATGTACAATATGATAATATATTAATTTATGTTGGGCCATAACTGAATTTCCAAATAAGCATAACAACATGTATTTAACATGTATTTACGCGGAAGATGCATGTAAAAAAACATTAGAACTTAAACATATATACCTATAAATAAATATACAGACAACAACAAATGAATGTACGGATCACTATAAATGAATGTGCAGATCACTATAACTGAATATATAGATAACTCTAATTAAATGTACAAATAATTATAAATAAATGTACAGATAATCATAAATGAATGTACATATAATCATAATTTGAAATTTAAAATAATATATTTTCATTTTTATTTTTATTATTATTAAATAGCATTTTTAATGTATATAATTTATATGTAATATATATAATTATATATGTTATACATAATATGTAAGGAAACTGACCCCTCACATATATAATGTTATAATATATTAAAAATGGAATATTTTTAATATTATATAATATATTAATTTTAAATTTAATATTTTTTATTTTTTATTTCAAAATAATATTTTTAATATATATAATTTTTATTATATATTATATATGTGGGGGCTGATTCCCTTACTAAAGGAATCAATCCCCCATATATATTATATATTATTTATATATATATTATAATATATGTTATATTTATATATATAAAATATTGTATTTTATGTATTATGTATATAATATATATTAATTTAAAATTTAATATAAAATATTTTTTTACTCTTTTATTTTTAAATAATTTTTTAATATATATTATATATTTTAAAAAATACTATTTAAAAATATTTTATATATTTTTAATATATATTACATATAGTATAGGTGAGGGGGTCAGCTCCATTACCAAAGGAATCAACCCCCACTAAATGATATAAATAAATAGTATCAAAAAAATTATTATTATCTGTTTATTAATAATTTTAATAATTATTATTTTTTAAATTATTTTTAATTTTTTCTTTGTTTAATAATTATCAATCTATTTATTTTTTTAAAAAAATTTTCTTAAAATTTTTGAATTGGCTGGCGAATTGATCTCACAACATTAAATAAAATTCATTGTAATATAAAAAAATTAAAATATTATATAAAATATAAAACACTAAAAAATATTAAAAATATAGTATTAATAAATAAATATACTAAATAAAATAAATTATTAATAAATAAAATTTCTATAAATGTATAATATTTTAAATATAATTATAATATATATAAATATACTAATGCAATGTTAATGTACAAGTCTAATAATAAAGTTGAGAAGTGTCCAAGCAACCGCGTGGCTAAGGAGTACTTCACCATATTCATTACGTGACAATTTACTCTTCACGGCTTAGTATTGCCAGTGCACTTGTCATATAAGCCTTAATATCATTTCAAAAGCATTGATGGATTGATTCTTTATTACATTGATTAATTACTTAATTAATGCCAAATCTTCAACACAATTAGCCTGATCCCATTACATCATGGATTTTACAAACAAAACGACAAAACACTTGGGTCTATTTCATAAATAAAGAAACAAGAGAGATAAAATTATAATTATCCATAAATATATTTTATTTATTTATATTTTTCTTTCACTTAAAAAAAATCCCTAAGCTGTGAATTGACCTATGCGAGGGCTAGATAGGATCAAATGCTCGATAGAGATTTTGCAAATTCGGTCAGATTCAAGTCAAATTATTATTTAATAATAATTTTTATTTAAATTTAATTATAAAATATAAAATTATTAATATAAAAATATTTTTAATATTTTTAAATAATAAAAAAGAGTCGATGCTCGAGCTTAGTAAATAAAGGGATAAAAATATTTGATCTTGACTTGACTCAACTAAAAGATAAGTCTAGGCTTAAACAAAGAGCTTATTTTTCATTTTCATTACATAGTGGGCTCAAGCTTTAGTTTGTTTATTAACAATCCATCTAGGTATGTGATAAAACTGGTTTCGATAAGATTGAAAACATCAGTGATGAAATGAATTATTTTGGTGATGAATATTAAAAGTAGTGATGAAATATATTTTGATGCGAAAAAAATTATGTGCATATAGAGAATTATAGCAAGAAAGTCATAAGATTCAAAAGTGCATATATAATGAAACTTTTAATTTTGTAGATTATTTTATATTTATTAAATAAATTTAAATTTTAAAATTACTTTTTTGTCAAATAATTATTTTATTAATAAATAAATAAATATTAATAAAAATATTATATTGATTAATATTTTATATCTATTTTTGTTATTTATGAAATTATGTATTTTTAATTAATTTTTATTATTATATAATAATATTTGTTTATTTTATATTTATATAAACAAACGGAGCTTGAAGCTCCAAAGGTTACAACGGAAAAAAAATCTAATGGAAGTGTCTTTTTCTCCACTAAAGCGTGAAGATTCGCTGGAAAACACAGCAGCTAACGTGGTCCCTCCAAATGACTTTAGAGAGGCAGAAAATTTTCATGCTCGAATCGCATAGTACGCTGGCTCCCCGTTTGGCACTCAGTGTGGCCAGCGTGGTGTTTATAAGGCCAGAAAATAGTGAATTCACTTGCTTTCAGGGAAGCTAAAAAAAGGGGGGGGGAACCTTAAAAGCGGTTGCATGAACATTTGAAACAAAGAAATCAGCATTACGGATCCAGGCAGTGAATGATCGTATATTGAATAAGGCAGACGAAGTCGCAAAGTGTCCTAATTGTTTGGCAAATGGCAATCTCTGGCTAGAGAACTTAGCCTTAACGGAGTTCTTCTGATCCACACAATTGCCCACGGTTGCAGACTGAAGGATAGCAAGATCTGCTCAAGTGCCTTCTAGGCATTTAGCTGTCACGATGTCTTCATGTGAGTCCCCTTTGGCTCTTTTGCCATGTGAGTTTGGACCACAGTATGATAAATACCATTCATTCTATATTTATTCCCATAAAAAGTATTGTTCCATTCTTTATTTTGGAACTCATTCCAACTAAGGGCCAAGGATGTTTTTGACATAATTAAGAATTGCATGATGAAAATGGAATTAATCTCATGTTTTAAATTTAGTCAGTTAGCTCATAAAATTGGAGATTTAAAGCTTGATTTTTAACATGTACAATCTATCTCTTTCTTTATTCTGAAGCTGCAACTTCTATTTAAAAAAAAAAAAAAACCTGTAATGATATATTTAACATAAAAGTCTTGCATTACGAAGATGACAAAAGCTTGGAATTCAACAATTTGTCAACACCATCCTTGCTCAGATACATGGCTTTTAATCTGAAGCATTTGAAAAATGTGAAGTATAACCCATTTCTTTTAAAGAGCTAACCTAGAATTTTGTTTTTAATCCCGATATGAAACACTCGAGACA
Organism: Adansonia gregorii; assembly: GCA_038382025.1. Classification (NCBI taxonomy): domain Eukaryota; kingdom Viridiplantae; phylum Streptophyta; class Magnoliopsida; order Malvales; family Malvaceae; genus Adansonia; species Adansonia gregorii. The sequence continues at coordinate 7,330 of JBBYHO010020295.1, forward strand.
TTTGAAGCCAATCCCATCACTTGGATCAGGCTAATCTTTGTCATCAATTAATGTAGTGTTTACTGCAAAAGGAAAAGGCCAGGAAGGAAGCCTCCATTGCACAAGGCTTGTGGTCCTTCTTTCATTCTTTTGTCTACTTCGTCAACTTGAGCATGGCGTCACGTTGCGCCATATTACCATATCCCATCCCATCTGTCAGAAAGTTTCAGTTGGTGGTTTAAAATGATTGCTTGTAAAAGGCAGCCATTCAATCATAAGCAATTATCTTTGAATCATTTCAATTGGTTGTCCTTAAGATGTTGAATTCTTCATTCAAATAATCAAAAATTCAATCTCTCAAATGTAATAACACTTAATTACATACATAAAAAGGTGATGTGAAAAGATTAAATGATAATGGATGAATAAATATTTTAACACCAAAATGCATTCATATTCATAACCCTTATGACCCCAACATATTAAATAATGGACTAATAAATATTTAACATTAAATATGCGTTCGTAACACTTAATTACATGTATAATATTTTGATATTGATTTGAAAATATTATTCCCATCTTCTTATTTTGATATTAAAAAAATTAAATAAGAGGTTAAGTAGGCCGAATTTTTAATTCTTAGTTCATCAGATCCAACCAATTCAATTGACCGATTTAATTAAAATATTAAAAGTTAAATTTTAATATTAAATATGTACTAAATATTTAATAAAAATATACACTTGATTGAGTAATTAAATCGTAAATTTGAATATAAGAGGTCAAGGTTCAAATCTTACTATTACCAAAAGAATTTAAAATTTAAAATGATAAAAAATCTTAAAATCAAAACAACATCGAATCAATCTGATTTAACTTGATTCAACCAAATGTTTGATTGGTTGATGTCTGATTTTATGTATGTCATCGAATCAAATAAACCACTACTCCATTTGGCCGAGCATTCTAGTTGATTTTTTTTTATTAAAATTTTGTCCATCATTTTTTAAAAGTCTCAAATTAAATTATGTCTTTTTTTTTTCTAAATTTGAGCACTTAAATTTTCTTTTAACATAAAAATCATAAAACATTAATTTTATAAAAAAATTAATAATAAAAATATTTAAAAGTAAATGTAAAATGGAGACCGCAACAATTTTTTCTCCTATGCTATCTTTATTGTCAATTTCCCAACGGTTTCTATATATTCCTATCCAAAACCCCTAAAAAAACCGCAGTTCCAAGAAAGAAACAATTCAGTTCTCCACTCAAAAAGAATGCTCCATAATCTCTTCTTTTTCTCCCTTATCCTCACTTCCACCCATGTCCTTGCGCAGGATTTTTGCGTTGCAAACCTGAAAGGAGTTCAAACCCCTTCTGGCTATGCTTGCAAAATGGAATCCAAAGTCACAACTACCGACTTCGTGTTTTCGGGCCTAGGCATCGAAGGGAACACCTCAAACATTATCAAAGCTGCAGTCACCCCTGCATTCGTGGGACAATATCCAGGGGTGAATGGGCAGGGCATATCTGCTGCACGGCTGGACCTGGCTCCAGGCGGTGTAGTCCCCATGCACACTCACCCTGCTGCAACCGAGCTTCTGTACGTGGTGCATGGTCACATTACTGCTGGCTTCATTTCATCAGCCAACGCTGTTTACTTGAAGACACTGAAAAAGGGAGATATTATGACGTTTCCACAAGGGTTATTGCATTTTCAAATAAACGCTGGTAAAAGACCATCGCTTGCTATTGTTAGCTTCAACAGCCCAAATCCTGGTCTCCAAATCCTTGATTTTGCTCTGTTTGCCAACAACTTACCTTCTCAAATAGTGGAGAAAACCACGTTCCTTGATGATGCTCAAGTTAAGAAGCTTAAGGGTATTCTTGGTGGTACTGGCTAGACATTGCGAAGATCTATGAATTGTTTCTTTCCCTACTTTTTCACGTATTTCCCTTTGTTTCGACTCATTTTATCATTTTTTTTTTCTTTCTGTTTTGTAACGATGTTATTTATGGAATTCTGTGTTGTGTTTTTCAATTCGTGACTCTGAACCTTTAATTAATTCAACATGGAAAATTCACAAGTTAACTAGCATAGGAGATAAATGCTTCCGGAAGAAATATGCTGCGCAATTCATATCTGTATTGAAGTTAGCTAAGGCTCTTAAAATGGAAATTCAAGGCTTAAATATAACAAAGCTCTCAAATTAAAATTAAAAAAATCACCTAAGTCCTTTTTATTTTATTATATTCAATTGAACCTTCACACATATTTTCAACTTATTGAGTCCTTGATTGGTTGGAAATTGTTTAAAAGTCGTCACCAATTTCCGTCAATCGAGTATTCAATTGGATTAAATCAAATGTTGAAGGACTTAATTGGATAAAAATAAATAAGTATTTGAAGGTTCAGTTAATTACAATAAACCAATAAAAGCTTAATAATTATCTAATTTTAGAATAGAAAATTGTTTATATTTAAGCTGAAACTCAAATTCAACTCTTTAAACATAAAATACATATTTTTACTATTTAATAAAATGCTACCATATTTATACTTTTGAAGAGAGCAAAAGTTGTTTTTTTGAAGAGAGCGAAAGCTAATTGCCGGCTGCACCAAAAATGGTCATCTTATGGGAGAATTTCAAATAAAAAAATAAAATAGACGAAAAATTATTGAACAATATAAAATAAAATTAATTTTAAAAAATATATTAATGATTAGAATTATTAATAAAGAGACATTTTGCCTCTAATTTTATCTTCTCTTTAGCTGCTTTCTTCCCCATGCAGCCGCAATTAGGGGGTTGGCTCCCTTTGGTAAGCGAGCTGACCCCTGTACAAATATATTATAAAATATAATATATATTATAAATTATAAATTATAATATATAAATTATCTATAAAGTAAGAAATTGCAAAAATTAATAATATTTTATATTAAATTTTAAATTATTATTTAAAAATAATTACTAAATATTGAATAAAAATATTTTATACTAAATATTGAATTATAATTTAAAAATAATAAACAATAAAAATACTGTGTAGGGAACCGACCCCCACCAATATAAATTATATAAATTATATAAATTATATATATTAAAAATTCTATTTAAAAATGATAAAAGAATAAAAATATTTTATATTAAATCTTAAATTCATAAAATAAAATACATATTAAATCTTGAATTATAAAATAATCTTGAATTACTATTTAAAAATAATAAAAACAAAAATATTTTAAATAAAATCTTAAATTACTATATAAAAATAATAAAAATAAAAATATTTTATATTAAATTTTGTATTATTAGTTAAAAATAATAAAAATTAAAATATATTTTATATATTATTATAAAATACATAATATGTTATATATAATATATTTGTGGGGGAAGGGAACCGACCCCCACCCCACACATAAATATATTAGGGGGGAGTTGGTTCCCTCCCCTTTTATGTTATATATATAACATATATATTATATACATAACATATTATATATTAGATCTAAATTATATATATTAAAAATATTATCCAAAAAATAATAAAATTAAAAAATATTTTATATTAAATTATGATTTATTATTTAAAAATTAAAAAACAAAAAAAATATTTGTATTAAAACCAAAATTATTTTTGAAAAAATTAAAAATAATATATATTATATAAAAATTATATAATATATAACATATATTATATAATAAAAATAAAAATAAAAATATTTTATATTAAATTTCAATTTACTATTTAAAAATAAGAAAAATAAAAGATATTTAATATGAAATTATTATAAATAATAAAAGTAAAAATATTTTATATTAAATTCTGAATTACTATTTAAAAATTAATAATAATTAAAAATATTTTATATTAAATATCTAATTATTATATAAAAATAATAAAAATAAAAATTTTATATTAAATCTTATATTACTGTACAAAATTTAATAACTAAATATACGAATGACTATAACAAAATTTACAAATGACTATAATTAAATGTATAGATTATTATAACTAAATATGCAAATTGCTATAACAAAATGTACAAATAACTGTAATTAAATTTACAGATGAGTATAACTAATTGTATGAATGACTATAACTAAATATACAAATGATTATAACTAAATCACTCACCATAACCAAATATATAACTTACCATAACTAAATGTACTAATGAATATAACTAAATATTTAGATGAATATAACTAAATGTATGAAACTACAAGTAAATGTACAACACACCATAACTGAAAGTATAGATGAGTATAACTAAATGTATGAATGACTATAACTAAATGTATAATTCATCATAACTAAATGTATGACTCTCTATAACTAAATGTACGAATGATTATAACTAAATGGACGGTTCACTATAACTAAATGTAGAACTCATCATAACTAAAATATATGACTCACCATAACTTAAATATATGACTCATCATAACTAAATATATGAGTCAGTATAACTAAATATACGAATGACTATAACTAAATGTATGACTCACTATAACAAATTCACGAATGAATATTACTAAATATACAGATAAGTATAATTAAATGTATGACTCATCATAATATTATATTAATTTTATTATTTAGTTATAGTCATTCATACATTTAGTTATAGTCATTCGTACATTTAGTTATAGTCATTCATACATTTAGTTATAGTAATCCATACATTTAGTTATGGTGAGTCATACATTTAGTTATGATGAGTCATAAATTTAGTTATGTTGAGTTGTATATTTAGTTATAGTTATTCATACATTTAGTTATGGTGAGTCATATATTTAGTTATAGTAAGTCGTATATTTAGTTATAGTGAGTCGTACATTTAATTATAGTCATTCGTATATTTAGTTATAGTCATTCACACATTTAGTTATAGTCATTCGTACAATTAATTATTATTTTTATATAGTAATTCACGGTTCAATATAATTTTTTATTTTTATTATTTTTATATTGTAATGCAGGATTTAATATAAAATATTTTTAATTATTATTATTTTTTAAAAAGTAATTTAGAATTTAATATAAATACTTTTTATTTTTATTATTTTTAAATATTTTAATATAAAATATCTTTTTTATTATTTTTAAATAGTAATTCAAGATGTAATATAAAATATTTTTATTTTTATTATATAATATATATTAATATATTACTTAATTTATATATAATATATATTATTTTTAATTTTATTATACATAATATATTATTATATTATATTTATAATGTTATATATGCCTTATATAATATATAATATATAATATATAATATATATAATATGTATAATTTATATTATTATATATAATTTATCTGTAATATATATTATATATTATTTTATTTTTAAAAATAATTTAAAATTTAATAAAAATATTTTTAATCGTTATTATTTTTTAAATAATAATTTTAATATAATATATAATATATAATATATTAAGCATATAACATATATTTTATATACATAATGTAAAAGGGAAAGTGTAAGGAACCAATTACCCATCAAATATATAAATATATATATATATATATTTGTGGGTTGGGGGTCGATTTCATCCTCCCTGCATATAAATAATATTATATAAAATATATTACGTATAATATATATTATGTATTATATAATAATATATAGTAATAAATAAATTTTTTATTTTTTATTTTTTATTATTTTTATATAGTAATTTGAGATTTAATTTAAAATATTTTTATTTTTACTATTTTTAAATAGTAATTCGATATTTAATATAATTCAAGGTTATTTTATAATTTAAGATTTAATATATTTTTTGTTTTACGAATTTAAAATTTAATATAAAATATTTTTAATCTTTTATTATTTTTAAATAATATTTTTATTTTTAAAAAAAGAAAACAGCAAACCAAAGCAAATAAAATAAGGATTAAAAGATAATTATAATCTTTTTATTAATAATTTTACCAATTGCTATTTATCTTTTATAAATTAATTTTTTAATTTCATCGTTTCGTAACAATTATCAATCTATTTACTTTTTTTTGAAATTTCCCTAATCTTTTCTATATTTCTACGGTTGAAACCTTTGAATGTCAACATGACACTTAGCTAGCTATTTTATTTTCTTCACTTCTTTTAGGTCACGTCGTGGTTTTTGAATTTTTTTGGCTGGCTCCAAAAGGCAAAAGCTATGAACATAAATATCTGTTTTTTTTTTTTTATTTCGCACGAGATATTTTATATCTTAAAAGCAACACATTGATTGTGGTATTTTTTGTTCTTCCATTTTGTTTTGAATAATTTAATAAAAGTAATTTTAAACTTTATGATTGCACCCAAATAAAATTCTAATCTTTGCTTGTATCTAAATAAATTTTAACATTGAGTTCATATCAAATAAATATTTAACGTAAATTATTTTTTTAAATTGCAATAAAAGTAAATTAAAATATAAAAATTTATTTAAGTATAAAAATATAAAGACTTGCTCCTTTCAACAATTTTTTTCAATAATTTAAAATTCACGAAAGGCTGCGCCCCTCGAAAAACCTTTTTTCATAAAAAAGGGAAAACAACCCATCGCAATTGGAGTGGACTTATTTTCCAATTATGAATTGCATTTTGCATCTATTTATAGATACTAGTGTTTAGTCTTCATGTTAGTTTAGTGGTAGAAGGTGTTGAATGTTTAAACAAAAGTATTGATACACTAAAGTTTTAAAATAGTAAAAATATGTGCATATCAAAGCAAAAGTATTTAAACGGAAGAAAAATAAAATAAAATTAAGAGACTGGATTACAATCTGTTAAGTGTCGTTTTCAAACTAAAGAAAGAAACATTTTATAAAAAATTAATTTAAAAGAGTATAATAAAATCAATAATTTTTTAGTAATTGTTTTATAGTATATCTTATAATTTTTTATTTACGTATTGTTGTGAAAGTAAAATATCTTATAAATAATTATTTTAAAAATATTTAGTTTTTCTATATTTTAATATATTTATAATATAAATATAATCATATAACATGACACGAATATACAAAAGTATTAAAATTTACATAAAATGAATTATTAAATGTCAAAATTTATAATACCTTGAATATGATTATGACATTAAAAAGTAACACGAAATCAAATACCACATATGACATAAAATTAAGAATTATTTAAATAGTATTAATTAGTTTAAACAATTTTGAAAATAACAACGTTATGCGACAAGACATAACAGGGAAAATAATTAAAACACTATAAAACATAAAAAATGACATGAATAGACAAACGTATTATATCTGCATAAAATATATTATTAATATGTCAAAATTTATATAAGTATATAATACTTTGAATATGATTATAACATGAAAAAGTAACATAAACACTATAAAAAATAATTAAAACATGGCAAAACATAAAAAATAATGCGACATGACATGAATACAATTATAATATAAAAAAGTAATTATAACATGAACACAGACATGACGACACTTGGCACGAAGTATGAAGCAATTTGAATAGTGCTAGTTAGACTTAACAAATAGGACAAGACACGAACATAACAAAAAAATAAAACACAATATAATAAGAAAAAATAATAATAACACAACAAAAATTAGGCGAATGTGTAAAAATACAAAAAATACAAAAAATAACTAGCACAACACAAATGTGTGAATTTGATTATAATATAAAAAATATAAATTTAACATGTGGTAATTACAAAAAAAAAAGGCATAGAAAAAATTACAAATACTTGCCATATGGCAAGTAATTTGAATAGAGTCAATTAAACTAGAGAATTTTGGATACGAATGAACAAAGAAAGAACTAAAACACACTAGAGTACAAAAAATAATAGTAAAACACTTGAATGCATAAATCTAGTAAAATCTATACATAAAGTGTCAAAATTATATATATATATATAATTGCTTAAATATGATTATAACATAAAATAACAGAAGTACAACACTTAATAACAAAATTGCAAAAAGACCTTGTAATCGCTTGCCACATGGCAAGCAACTATAGCCTAAATTGAAGGATAACATTAATTTTATGTTAATAGAAAAATGCCCTCACTTTGTTGCATAAGCATGATGAAGATGTAATGTGAATGTCAAAGAAAAAAAACAAAACCACAAAACTAAGTGAAAAAGCAGTTAGTGTAAGCCTTGTAAGTTAATCATTGTGGTTTGTAAAGCAGTAGCACTTAGTGATTTCATGTAATTAGATATTATATTTTATTAATGTTAGAAAGGTATTTCTTTATCTATAAGAATTTGTTTAATAATTGTTATAAATATCTTATGTAGATAAAGCCCATGAAAGATATTGGCCTTGCAAGGGAATTATAAAGAGTTACAATTGTGAGATCCCTATGCATCAAAGTCATGTTTCTAAACTTGTTCCTGGTCATTGTATTGTCAAGACAGGGTGTTGACAGTGCACAAGGATTGGCATATGTAAGCCTCCATGTATATAATGCATGCAGCTGATCTCATAAGTTGAAGTATGAGATAATTAGGGACATTACATACGTGCTTGTTATGGTAACAAGTTCACTGAAAATGATCCGCTATGAGAGTTTCATTTAGTATTTCACTCAAGTGTCTATTGAAATACTCTCATATGTTAGTAGTGTAAGTGATTTTAGACCTATGACACCAAGTCATCATATATAAAAGTGTCATGCTTTGATTCCATCATAGATGGGTCCATAATAGAGGGATGCCTATAGTAGGGTAGTTTTGGGTATGGCATGAATCATATGGTAGGTAAATGAATGGTCCGAAGAGAATTCATCACCCTAAGTAATATAAGGGGACATATCTCACATGTACCTAACCCGTGTTAACTCAAAGTCTTTGGCCAGGGCAATACTGATTATAGAGTTAACACATAGAGATTGCGTACTAATATGGAATAGGCTAAGAGTAGATATGGAACCATGATCTTGCTAATTGTGGGATATATGATAAAAGGATATTTATTACATTGAGATATTGAACACTAAAAGGCTTATCAAAACCATATTGACACTCTCTATATGTTGTATGGTATGATGCATTTTTAGATGACAATCTTTGTCTATAAATATAAAATATTCTTTATTGAGCTATTTTATATTTATTGCTAATATGGAAGCCTAGTGGGTCATATACATAAGGGTGATTAGTTGAAATTAAAATGAGATTGGGCTAATATATCTAATACAAGCCATAGTTACTTTGGCCTAATTTGAATAAGTTCACTTGGGCTAAGGCCAAAATTATAATTTCTTTGAAATTAAAATTTTAAGCCTTAGATATATTTTAGTTATGTTTGCCATCCCATATGGAATAACAAGGCTTGAAAATTCAACTAAGAAGATAAAAAAAATTTTGGTTTGCATTTTACCTACAAACCTTAACGGGCTATGTGCCATTCTTGATTCTTAAAGAAAGTTTGTTTTCTTCATCTTGTTTTGATTGTTGACTCAACGTTTTCTTAGTGCAAGTAAAGGTATTCAAACCTAGGCTACTAGCACAATTCCTAGCAACAAAGTTTTTTTCTTATTGAAGGTTTTTTGGATCACCCAAGTGGATAACCATTAGAGGCTAGACAATTGGACAGCTTTGGTTTGGATAATCGGGCTTCGTATACGTGTTCTTAGGTCAAGGAATTGCTAAAAGAGTTTTCAAGATTGAGGTATGTTTAGATCTTGGTTCATTATTTAGGTTTTTGATTTTAAAGTTTAATTAAAATCATGCAAGACAATCCAATTTAGGGAGTCTTGGCTTTATCTTTATGATTTATTTCCTTTATGAATTCTTTTGTAACTTTTTTGTAATTTGATTAGGTACTATCCCAAGACTTCTTGCAAAAGTAAATTTTGAA
>JBBYHO010020295.1:22463-34415 GCA_038382025.1 Adansonia gregorii
TATTAAAATTTTTGCTAGTAGGGATATTCCAACTCCACTACTCAAAGGGGATACTCTAACCTTATTTTTTACTTAAATTTTCTCCTTGTTCCTAAATGTTTTCCAAATTTTAGGGATACTTCAATCTTACTAACCAAAAGAGATACTCTAACCCATTTTTTATTAAAAATTCAAAATTTCACTTAAATCGTAGCTATTTTCATAACTCTATTTTAGGAGATACTCCAATCTTACCTTTCCGAGAGGATACTCCAACCCTACTTTTACCTTAAAAACTTAAAATTTTCTCTCTTCTAGATGCCTTAAACTCTTTTTGTAAAAATCATCTTTGTTCTTCAAATTACCACCGAATCTAGATTAGTCTCTAACATTATCATCCCGGTTATTCTTCAATAATTAAAAGCAATTACGAGATATATTTTGATTGCCCTTCCATTTTATTTTCTTTTGTTTGTGATTGCTTGTTTATGATATTATTATATTTCAAATTTTTCACCTTGCTAACTTGTTTCCTTTTATAGTGTTACTGTGCATTCATATTTAAAATTTATTTTCCAACAAAATTTACAAGGCGATGTTTCATGTTGGTACCTCTTCAGTGCCTAATATGAAATATCCACTTTTAAAATCGAATTCTGGACATTGTTTTCACAAAAAATCCTTACATTCTTCGCATCTCTGAGGCGCATAGGTGATCAAATTTTTGTTAATAAAAAACCTTAGATTTACATTTTCCAAAACTTTCATGCATTAAGGAGTATTATATCAAAATAGAGACAAAGTGGAATTGATTTAACCGAGACCAAAGTGAGACATAATTAGTGGGTACCAATTTCGGGCGTGTGGGGAAGCCTATCATTCCCTGCACCTAACCAACTTCTGAGCCTAACCAATGAATCTCTAGACCTTGTAGACCTTGAAATCAGTGTTTGGAGTTTTGTAACTCTTAATATTATTTTCAATAGGCGATTGATCTTGCCTAGCCTAAAATGATCAGTGGCGATGCTAAGTTTATAGCCACTTCATGGTGGCTATTCGAGACTAGTTGGATGAACGATTCACCTGACAGTCTCTTCTCTTTCCTCTCCATTACTATGCTTAATCCAAGTCTCGATCATGGGATGACTTAAAGGTTCAATCATTATCAACCATAATTTATTTTTAAGTCGAACGCGCTATGCCTTTTGGGTCATCCGATGTTTAAAAGGTCGAGCATGTGGCAACATCTTGGCGACTCCATTAGGGACCATTTTAGAAAGTTAGGCCTATAACTAGCTAGTTCTCACTCGGTTCTTGGTTTTTTAGTCTCCATAATTATTTAGATATAATTCTTTTTTATTTTTTGCCTACTAATCTTTATTGTTTATGTTTTTATCCTGTGATTATTAAAGATTATTCGTGCCCAAATAAATATTGATTTTAGCAAATATGGTAATATGGGAGTGAAACAAAAAGGTTAATTGTTTCCCTGACACATACCATGCATTTGCATTTGCACTAGATTCCAACCATATATTATGGTGTGGTTAGTATCCTAATTATTAAAAGGCAGCGAGCCATCCACATTTGTAAGTAACCATCTGCATAGGCATGGTAAGACTTTTCAAGATGTAAACCACATTTTTCTTCCGTAAGTATCCCTCTGCACTTGCATAGGAAAATACATCCATTGGATCAAACCTATTTTGCCAAACCTACGATAAGCCTAGGATCGAGGTGCCTTGGCTATTCTTATTGGACGAGGGAGCGATTCGGATGCCAAAATAGGTGTACAACTTAAACCCATGTAGTGAACCCTATAAGCTAAACCATGTCAAACCATACCAGATGCTGCTAGAATAACTCAAAGATTAAGGTCACTTAGGGAAACAGTTCTTACCTTTACTTTTATATACCATTGGTTACACATGTGATAATGGGTGAACGTTGTCATCCGTGTTTGTTTTTTTATTTTCATGATTATTCCTTTAGGATACACCATTACGTTAGATGGCAAATCCTTTTTAATAAGTGGGTAAGACAAGTGAATTCCGTTACTTGCAATGCCATCTTGAAATAGTCATATATGACCGAAATAAGCTGTCATGCTACCTGAACAATGGCTTAGCATGTACTTAACATAAATGGTGATGAACGAACATCATCATTTAAATGGTTAGTCTTAGTCACTGTAAGGTATCATGTTGCTTCATGAAGAGAAAATTTTAATATGGACATGCTAGTATGCTACTTGTTTAGCACTTCAACATTTATATTCATCATGTCTACTCTAGGCATTGTACGGCCTATTCTCAGGGCAAATTTTATGATACACTTTTGCTACCCATATTTCATTTCCTTATCTTTTACCTATTATTTTATATTGGTTACTAAGTTGTTCTCTTTTTGCTTTTCTTTTTCACCATGTATCATTTCATCATAATTACTGTCATCATGGGATAATTGGCTCTAATGGATCAATGTTTACCAAGGGGCACCTATCATGGAGCAACAGTCCACTTCAGACCTAAAGCCCTTTGAAAAAGTTCGAGCATGGTTGGAATGCCGACAGTGTGAAGATGAAAATGCCGTTAAACTAGGGCATGTCTCAATAATGCATGAAAGGATCAAGATAGGGTACCATTAAAATTATTGGCAAGATCTAAGGATTGTATGGACCAATTGGGACAGTACCGAAAGGGAATCATTTACTAAAAGATACATAGATATCATTATTTTGCTTCAAGTTCATTTGGATATCGATTTGTTGCAAGCGACTTCTCAGTTTTGGAATCTAGCTTATTGGTGTTTCACTTTCAATCATGAAGATTTGGTCCCCACGGTTGATGAATATAGTGCATTACTCAACACTGAGGGGGCAAAGGTTGAAAGAATAGACTGTAAAGCATTAAATCCTCTAACCTTTAAGAAAAGATTAGCTCAAACCCTTGGGGCAACAGAGTCTTGGATTGAAAGTCATATCAAAATGAAGGGGAATAGTAAATACATCTCATGGGCTAGTTTGGAAGAAGCAGTGGCGAATACCGTTGACATCCAAAAAATCCAAGATATCTATGCTTTGGCGACATATGATCTAGTTATATTCCTCAAGACATTAGGCTATGTTGAAGCCACGGTAGCAGATTTTTTTTGTTTATGTTGCAACATCAATCCTGCACCGGCCATCATCGCTGAAACTATTTGAGCTCTTAATTTTTGTAAGAAAATGGGTACTGGCTGATTCATCAGATATGTACCACTCTTCCATATTTGTCTTATCGGTCACTTTAGCCTCGAAGAAAGTAGGACACCATATTTCTTCTTACCCAACTTTAGCCCTAACTCCAAGGTACTTGAAACAGAATGGCCTCAAGAAAAATATAAAGAGCAATAGGTCCAAAAATTCCAAAACCTTAAGGGAGAGGAGGTAACCTAGAAGGCATTTTGGTTTTTCCCATAAACAGTCATATACTGGTGAGGAGATTACAGTTATGTGCCACTCATGGGATTATAGGGGAGTACTAGCTACGCCCCTCTTTCAGTCCTTCGATACTTTCGGTGCCGTCAGTTTATTTCTTTCGTCTAAGACTTTGAGTTGTGGGATTTTGACTGCGGTGAGCCCAACTACATGTTAAAAGTCTAGCTACCTTTCATGACCTTAGGATATGATGAATGAAGGATCGTCGAATTAATAACACTGTACCCCTATCTGGTATCGAGACATTAAAAATGCCAGTTGACGAATTTTCATTTGAGGTTGAATTGCTCAAGTGAGAGTTCAAACAAGAAAGGGTGATCTTTGCCAAGTAGGTTACTTGATTAAAGGAGGAATATAGTTAATTAAAAATGGACCTCTACCTTAGGGATGGCGAGATGAACAGGCCTATCAAGGAGAAAAATCACCTCAAGGAGGACATCGAGAGTTTGAAAAAAGACTATGTGGCTTTTAATAAAGCATGCCAGTCTCAAAGAGTTAGAAAGTCATCGATCAAAGGGACGACAGAAATACTACTCTCGAGAAGGAACTAAACTAATGCAGAGAAGCTACTAGGGTTAATAGGGAAAAGCTTATTAGAACCCAGGCTTTTGCATTAACTTATTACAGGAGGAATAAACGGTTAGAGGATCAAGGCCAGGATTTGAGAGTAAGCTAGGCTGAAAATGGAGTTCTGACACTCAAAATTCAAGACTTAAAGCATTCTCTTTAACTTTCCAAGACCAAGTCAACACACTAGTGAGAGCCTCCAACCAGCGGGAGCAAGAATGGCTTGAAGTGGTTATTACATATGCCAAAAACTATTAGGACTATCATTATCATCTCACAAAGAAGATCCAAGTAGCTTAGTTGAAAGTCGAGAGCATGATCGATATAGCCCGATCCCTAACACATGATATCTTGCCTACTAGAGCCCACGAGCAAGAGTTATTGTATTTCTTGGACCATGTAATCAAGCAATGAATTGTGTCAGGCATTTTTGAATGTAATCACATCTAACCAAACATTATGTTGCTTTAATGAAAGATGCTATTGGTGGAGTCGTCCCTTTATTTAATTATCCTTTTTGCATTTGCAAAACTAACATAATTCTTTCATGGTTTTTATTCATTCATGATCGCATACATACTTTTATTGCATTAAACATTTGCATAAACATACCATAAAGGCCTAATCTAAAAATAATTTTAAGTAAAGATGATCCAAAACATAGAATCTATAGTTCGGCATTGGTATAACACTTGTAATCATTGGAAAATGATGGAAAATGATCACCAAGCCCGCATCAAAAGACTCAAACTCATGTATAGAGAGTTCTAAGAGTAAGCACTCCATAAGAATGAGGAACTTCAAGCACAGATCATCGAGAACTAAATTACTGTCCAATGCGTTAAAGGAAAAAGGGTAAATGAGCACAGTCAAGATAAAAAAAGAACTGGCCCACCTTAAAAATAATTTGAATTGCGGCACTAAGGCCACCAATGCTCAAGAAGAGGCAATACATGGGCAGCACCCTCCGACAATGAACATCCCACCATCTCAGCCATTTATTTATATTAATCTTACAATAGCATCCCACTTAATTCAAGGATGTTAAGGTGCAGGCTCTTCACCATCAAGGCCTATAGTGTTGGACCTCGATGAACACATAGAGCAAGAGAAAACAAAAAGGCCTTTAGAAAATGATAAGGACTTAGACAAGCATCACTCATGAGAGAAGCCTTTTAGAGCTATGGAAGGAAGTAACAAATTTAGAATCGTAGACGCAAAGTCATTAGGGCTAGTTTTAAGCCTTGTCATCCCACTTAAGTTTAAAGTGCCCAATTTTGAAAAATACAACTGGACTACTAACCCTACTACCCATCTTTGCATGTACTATCATAAAATGATAGGACACGAAGAGAATGAGAAGCTATTGATCCATTGCTTCGAAGACAGCCTGACTGGGGTAGTCCTTGGATGATACATAGGACTTGATCCTACAAGAATCTAGACATGGGCAGACTTGGCATGTGCATTCCTTAAACAGTATAAGCATGTGTCTGATTGGGTGTTGGATCGTCTTTCTCTCATGAACATGGAGAATAAATCTTTCAGAGTTTTAGATAGTTTGCTTAGAGATAAAGGGAGAAGGCAGCTCAAGTTCACCCTCCTCTAACCGAAAAAGAAATAACAGTTATGTTTGTTAGGACCCTATGATCTTCTTACTATAAAGGCTAGCAGGAAGTTCCACAAAAAATTTTACTGATATGGTCACATCAGGTGAAATATTAAGAACACCATCAAGAACGATAAGATATATGTCAGGGAAGCATCTAGATCAGCCAAAAAGATAGCAAATAAAGGTAAAGAAAAGGAAGTGAATGCTGTAGCAAGAATTGTGTTAGGTTTAATCAAAGTTTGTATTCAACACAGTCTATGTACTTCCCAAACATATTGAATATGAGTCTTTCCTTTTACTCATCAACACCGTAACTAGTCCTCACTACAGTTTCACTTTCATAATGAGCTTTGCACTGAATTTCATGCAAAGTGTGACCTAGAATGCATAACCCTGTTATATGCATAATGTAAAAGCTTCAAATAATCAATAAGCACATTGAGAAAAGGAGCACTTTGAACCACTCCTTACTCATATAAAAAGATTTACTGTCGATTATTGGTAGGCAAACTAGTGGCCCGAGTATTCACGAACCCAGTATCACCATCATACCCCAAATAGTATGATAAGAATGCTTATTATGAATACCATGTGGGAGCGAAAGGCTGCTCTATTGCAAACTGCACTTCATTCAAAAGAAAGGTGTACGGTTTACTAGGAAAAAGAGCGATCAAAATTGAATAAGGTCCTAAACCCAATATAAGGGCCAACCAACTCCTTAATCATGCCAAACCTAGAGTGAATACGATACTCGATGAAAAAGGCTATTAGATTAAAAGAGGTGTTGGAGAAGTCAAAACCCTAATGAGTAAGGTCTAGCAGGCTTTCGTGAAAATCAAAATAGTAACAGACAGCAAAAGTCAAAGAAAAATGCCATTGATACATCTTGCTACCACTATGGTCAAGAACACAATTTGCAACATTGTCCATCATTCTTAAAGATGGTCTAAAAGATGATGGACCGATCTGAGACTGAGTTTTATAAAGAGTGGAATGGACATGATGACCCATCTATCAATGCTACTAATAAAGAGAGACCCACCAATGGTCAGATCTCTAGTTGTCTATCTCTTATGGTCAGATCTCTAGTTTTAAGTAGTGCGCTGCAAGATGGATGGATGGAAGAGGCTACCCAAATTCATCTTTTACTGATAGAAAAATAGATTATTGTTAGATTCATTATTACATTGCTAGCCCCTTATTACAAAAAGGTAGCACGAAGCTTCCTAAAGAACTTTATGGATATGGTCATACTCTGTAGGAAGATCAATGAGGCCATGAAAAATGAATTAAGTAGAAAAAAATCCATAAGGACAAAAGAAAGGAAAGATGAAGGCTAGTAAGCAATCAAAATCCAACACTGAAGCCAGTTTGTCTCAAACTTATGCTGAGTTAGACCTAAAGGAAATGATTGATGAAAAAAACTGTGAGATTATCAAAAACATAGAAGAAGTTAGGATACTAACGAATTTGGTTTGGCAAATCCTAGTGCAAGCTAAGTTGCTTAACGTAACTGAGAAAATAGAGGGAAGGATTGACAACTTTTATGATTTCCATACTGTTTATGACCATACTCTTCAAACATGTAAAGAGTTTTGCACAGTGGTTCAACAGATGACGAATAAAGGTAGCACCGAATTCTATAATGAAAAGCAAACCCCATATACCGAGTCTGTAAATGCAAAATCATTCATCAATGCGCTAGAAAAAAAAAAGGTAATCTCCCTTACGAGATTGAAAAGTTATTGATTTTGTATGATAATCATTTGAAAGTTAAAGTTGACCTAAAGTTAACCCTGTCTAGCCTCCACCAAAAATGATCATTCAACTTTCATCTCCCTCCCTGTATAAAAATGATAAGGCAGTTCCTTGGAACTATAAGAGCAAAACCTTAATCATTGAAGAATCTAGCTAACAAACAGCAAGCGTTGACCTTTCAAAGGTAAGTCACCTAACTCGGAGCAACCAATGTTATGCCCTAATAGCATTGAAAGTAAGAAAATGCCAATCTTATTTCTCAAGCACCAGAGTTTGCAACCAAAAACTCATAATTGATATTTGTCAAGGATCTAGTGAGTGGGAAAGAACCTACAAAATTCCTCAAATTCATCAAGCACAGTGAATATAGCATCATCAATTAGTTAAATAGGAAACTCGCTAAGATATCTGTGTTGTCACTTCTGTTGAATTTAAAAGCTCATAGGAATACCCTCTTTAAGGTTTTGAATGACGCCTATGTCTCTTTCGATATCTCTATAAGTCACTTAATGAGCAATATCATCACTGACAATTATATATCTTTTAGCGATGATAAAATCTCGCATGAAGGATGAGGAAATTACAAAGCCCTCCATATCACTACCTATTGTAAAGGCACCATGTTGCCCAACGTGCTTATTGATAATAGGTCAACTTTAAATGAAATGCCCACGTCATGCTTGAACAAGCTCCTTGTTAACCCATCTTATATTTAGAATAGTCAAACGATTATGTAATGAACTTGTTAGAATATTGTAGGGAACATCACTATTTCACTCCACATTGGCCCATGTACTTACCAAGTTGACTTCTACATGATGGACACTGCTCCATCATATAACTGCCTATTGGAAAGGGCTTAGATTCATTCTGCTAGGGTAGTACCATCATCTTTGCATCAAAAGTTGAAATTCATCATTGAAAATAAAGTTGTTAATATTTGAGGGGAAAAAGATATCCTTGCTGCTACTTCAACTGATGTCGTATTTCCTGAACCTGATAAAGATATATCAGAATCCCCTTTCCAATCCTTTGAGTTTGTCAATGCTACTTATATCAAATAAGGGTTGCTAATAGTTCAGCCCCACCTATCAGAGAGTACTCATATAGGTTTAAAGTTGACTTTTGACAAAGGTGCCCAGGCTGGAAAGGGACTCAGAAAACACCTTCAAGGAATTGCTAAAGCTTAAAAATGGTTAACTAGATCGACAAAAGAGGGTTGGGATTCAAGCCTAGTACATAACAAAAAAGAAAGTAAGCTCAAAAGAACCACAAAAAAAAATGGCATATTTGTTAGGATACGACATAGAAGATGAACCAATGATGTTCCCACCATTTTAGGAAAGCTTTCATCCAAAAGGATATGTAAATACTGGTTCCGCCAATGCTATGCTCATATTGAACAAGGCATTTAAGCATTTCCCCATCAATGTGAATGATGAGCCAGAGATGTCAACCACACGTCTGGAGACTAGTTTGTGCCTTTCATTTGTTTTAAGTATTTGGATTAAGACTGAGATTCTTATACTATTCAATTGTATTTCAAAGTAATGCTATGAACTAAACCTATATGCTCTCGCCCAGAAGCATTGTAGGATCCTTTGTATAGGCAACTTTTATTGAGCATTATCAATGAAAATGACTAAACATTTTGCATTCATTCTTTGTATTCATAGTTCTTGTCAACCTTAGACCTTTCTTAACATGTTTTTCCACCCATATTGCTCTTTTTTATATTTTTGGATGTTCCGATGAAGATGACATGAATGTTCATATTGAAACCTTAGGAATTAATTTCAAGTACATGATCTGTGCTGGTGAAGTCGAATTTGAAAAGGACTCGAAAGAGAACTCCGTACCTTAGACCTCTTGAGACTAGTTGAACATGAAGAAAAACATATATTATCTCATGAAGAATCCACTAAAACCATAAACCTTAGAACTGAAGAAAACCTAAAAGAAGTTAAAATCAGAACCTTCATAAAGCCATTAACTCGAGCTAAACTAGTAAGTCTCCTTCAGGAATATCGAGACGTGCTTGCCTAGTCCTATCAAGATATGCCTCGACTAGATACCAACATTGTGGTTCATAAACATCCTCTCAACCTCAAATGCAAACCAATCCAGCAAAACTTAAGGAGGATGAAACCAAAAATGCTACTTAAGATTAAGAAAGAAGTCAAGAAACAATTTGAAGTGAGATTTCTTGAGGTAGCCAAATTTTTTGAATAGATAGCCAACATAGTCCTAGTTCCTAAAAAGGACGGTATAGTGTGAATGTATGTGGACTATAGGGCCCTAAACTAAGCCAGCCCTAAGGATAATTTTTCTCTGCCTCACATTGATACCTTAGTAAATAACACTACAAAAAATGCACTCTTTTCTTTCATGGATGGGTTCTCGAGCTATAATCAAATCAAAATGGCAACTGAAGACATGGATAAGACCATTTTCATGATCATGTAGGAAACTTTTTGCTATAAAGTGATGCCTTTCGGGTTGCAAAATGCTGGGGCAGCTTACCAAAGGGCTATGGTAACATTGTTCCATGATCTCATGCACAAAGAAATAGAGGTCTAAATAGACAACATGATCACCAAATCAACAAAATAGAGTGAACATGTTGCTAATTTACTAAAACTCTTTAAAAGGCTTCTCAAATACTAGTTCAAGCTAAATCCTACCAAATGTACATTTGGCTCATATTTGGTAAATTATTAGGGTTCATTATGAGCAAGAAAAGAATACAGGTGGGTTCTAACAAGGTTAAGGCTATTCAAAACCTACCACCACTTCGAACTCAAATAGAAGTAAGAAGTTTCTTAGGAAGACTGAACTACATGGCCTGATTCATATCAAAGTTGACCGACAAATATGATCCGATCTTTAGGCTGTTGAAAAAAAAAATCCTGGAGAAAGGATCAAGATTGTCAAGTAACTATCAATAAGGTTAAACATTATCTTTCAAAACTTTAATACTTGTGCCACTAGTGCCCAGACAATCAGTAATCCTGTATATATCAATCCTAGACAAGTCGATGGGCTGTGTATTAGGACAACATGATGAATCAGGAAAGAAGGGACAGACTTTCTATTACTTGAGCAAGAAATTTATAGAATATGAAAATAATTATTCATTCGTGGAGAGGCTATGTTACGCTTCAGCTTAGATAGCCCAAAGGTTAAGGCAATACATGCTGTACCACACTATATGGTTAATCTCCAAGCTTGATC
Source organism: Adansonia gregorii (assembly GCA_038382025.1). Taxonomy (NCBI): domain Eukaryota; kingdom Viridiplantae; phylum Streptophyta; class Magnoliopsida; order Malvales; family Malvaceae; genus Adansonia; species Adansonia gregorii. The sequence continues at coordinate 33,092 of JBBYHO010020295.1, forward strand.
CTATCAAGTATTTATGCGAAGCCCCCGCCTCGTCTGGGAAATTAGCTAGATGGAATGTTATGCTTTCTAAGTACGACATCATATATGTGAACTAGAAAGCCGTTAAAGGTACTGCAATAATAGACTTTTTGGTAAATCGAGCCACAGATGACTATCAGCCTTTAAACTTTGAGTTCCCTAATGAAAACTTGATGTGCATATCCAAAGCAGAGAACACTGCCAAGTATGGGTCACCATGGAAAATGTACTTTGATAGAGCTTCAAAGGCATTGGAGCATGGAATTGGGGCAATTTTCATCTCACCCAAGGGAAACCACTACCATTTCATAGCCAAATTGAACTTTGACTGCACCAACAACATGGCTGAGCATGAGGCCTACATCATGGGACTCCAAGTAGCCATTAAAAGGGGTATTCAAACACTACAAGTGTTTAAAGATTCATCCATCTTCATTTACCAACTGAAAGAAGAATAGCAAACACGTGATGCTAAACTGATTCACTACGAGAATATGATATCGAAGCTCAAGAAAGAGTTTGATGATATTAGCTTTCAACATCTACCTTAAGAAGAGAACGAAATTGCTGATGCCTTAGCCACTTTATCTTCCATGCTTAAAGTTAATCGAGAATTGGACATTGCTCATACCAAATGAGTACCCATGCAACCCTGGCACATTGTTAGAATGTTGAAGAAGAAAAGGGTGATTTACCATGTTATCATGACATCCCTTCGTACACCAAGGATTAACAGTACCTAGAAGGCACAACTTAAAACTAATAAGACAACCATCAGACTATTAGCTGTGAACTTCATTTTGGATGGTGAGATTTTGTACAAAAAAGGCTGGGATCAGGTGTTACTCCGATGCGTGGATGCCTTCAAAGCTAAAAAAATACTTAAAGAAGTTCACGAAGGACTTTGTTGTATGCACGCAAATAGACACTAAATGGAAAAATAAGTAATGCAATTAGGTTATTATTGGTTGACTTTTAAAACGATTGCATTGAGTATGCTAAAAAATGTCATAAATGCCAAATTTACACTGACAAGATCCATGTCCATTAATAATTCTGCATGTTATGACAATTCCATGGCCCTTTTCTCTTTGGGGCATGGACATGATTGGATCGATTACCCCCAAGGCTTCTAATGGGTATCGCTTTATTTTGGTCACAATCGATTACTTCACCAAATGGGTAGAGGTAGCTTCTTATGCTAACATCATTAGATCTGTTGTGTGTAAATTTGTGAAATGGGACATCATCTGTAGTTATGGTCTTCCTGAACAAATCATTACTGATAATGTACGCAACTTGAAAG
>JBBYHO010020295.1:34515-55266 GCA_038382025.1 Adansonia gregorii
ATTTGTGAAATGGGACATCATCTGTAGTTATGGTCTTCCTGAACAAATCATTACTGATAATGTACGCAACTTGAAAGTTAAGATGATGCAAGCAGTCTACTCTTAGCTCAAGATTGAGCATCGAAACCCCATCCTATGTCGTTCAAAGATGAATAAAGCAGTTAAAATAGCCGACAATAATATCAAGAAGATAGTTGTAAATATGGCTGAGACGTACAATGATTGGCACGAGAAGTTACCTTTTGCTTTACATGCTCATTGCATGACCGTATGAACTGTTACAGGTGCTACCCTATTTTCCTTGGTCTATAGCTTGGAGGTTGTCCTACCTATTAAGGTTGAAATCCCTTCCCTTAGAGTTTTAATGGAATCACAACTTTAAGAGGCTGAATGGGTAAAAAACCAATATAAACAGTTTAATCTCATCGAAGAGAAAAGAATCAAAGCCATCTATCATGGGTAGATGTATCAAAAGTGCATGATGAGAGCCCATGACAAAAAGGTCCACCATCGTCAGTTCCGAGAAGGTGACCTGGTGCTCAAACAAATTCTCTCGATCCAGAAAGATACTCACAAAAAATGGACCCTAAATTGGGAAGGGCCATACGTGGTGAAACGTGTATTCTCTGAAAGAGCCTTGATCTTAACCAAGATAGATGTCAATGACCTGCTTAACCCCGTGAACTTTAATTTTGTTAAGAAATATTATGCCCGAAAGGGCTATAAGATGGAAGCCTGAAAGGGCATCCTACTAGCCCCTCACTATCACCCAAAAATCAATCAAAAAAAGAGTAAAGAAAAAAGAAAAAAAATACAAAACAAAGTAAAAAAAAATAAAAAGAAAAGAAAAAAGAGAAACTAGCTTAAGCTAAAAAACCGAAAGGGCGGCTTAAGTAACTAGACCTTATTCCTCTAATCAAACCAAGTCATGACGCAACCCATCTATTTTATGCCTACCAAACCTTATTCACACCTGTACTTAAAAAATGGATTGAGGCCTCGATCCTACCATGGGGCAATCTAAGGGATCTTCTTATAAGTCGCTAGTACCAAAAAAATTAATTGCTCGAAAAAAATCTCCAAAAGCACTTAGTGGAGAATTCATGTCATCAACATCAAAGCCAATAAATCAAGAAGACTTATGTTATCTCTTTTGTATTTTAAAACTTTTCACAATCTCATGAGTTTTTCACAACTTATACCTTTTTTCTTTGAATGGAAATACAACTATTTGATTTTTTGCATAACCTTTTTGTAACCTTGTATTCCATGCTACATCATGTTTATTCTTTATTTGATAATGCTTGATAAACGGACAAAATTGATAACAGGATTTCTTAGGATTACTTTGAAAGATGGAACTTTGCAAGAACTTTGCTTCATGTTTAAAGACTTAGAATGAACTCTTTGGGCCACAACCAGTTTTACTCTAGGACCTTACATCTTGAAAATTTGCTCAAAACTTCTTTTCAGTAAGTGGTCATGGACTTTATGTACCTTTAAAGAAGGGACAACTTTAACATTTAATGCCTCTAGAAATCTAGAGCAAGATTGACAAATCCTAGGCAAAAGGCCACCTCACTAAAGCTGAAGAAAGCCCAAAACCAGCCATTGGATTAGGCCTTTAAAGTCATCACCCTTGCATCATTTAGGCAGGCATTGGCATCTCCAAGATTATACAACATTTAACATCTTTCAGGTATCGGCTCCCTTATATAAAAGTTAAATTTATATGAAACCTAAGGTATAATTCTCTAATTTTAAAAGAACCTCAAAAAGCCTCAATCCTCAAAGACCAAAACGCTTCTCTACCTTAAAGCCCACATAAGTTGGTGGCAACTACCTACCTTAGCCCTCAAATAGTAGGATGTTTCCTTACCTCAAAGCCCACACAAGCAGGTAGCAACTATTTACCTCATCCTCAAAGAGTAGGATGCTTTCTTACTTTAAAGCCCATACATAAGCTGGTGGCACTTATTTACCTCTGTCCTCAAAGAGCAGAAAGTTTACTTACTTTAAAGCCTATACAAGTGGTGGCACCTACTTACTTTAGTTCATAAAAAGCTGGATGTCTTTCTTTACTTACCTTAATACCTACAAAAACTGGTGGCATTTGTCTACCTTAGTCTATAAAAAGCTAAACGTCTTTCTTTACCTACCTTAAAGCCCATACAAGTTGATGGCACCTATTTAACAAAAATCTAAAAATAACCTAGTCAAGAGGTTAAACCCTACAAACTCATCAAAATCTTCTTTTTTGTAAGTTGTTTAACCTATTTCGATATGATAACTCTCCACCTCTCAACAAGCACATAAATCCATCATCCCATTCAAACAAAATGGTATATATTTGTTGTTTAACCCATCTAGATATGATAACTCTCCACTTTTTAGCAGGCACACAAATCCATCATCCTATCCGAGAAAATGGTATCTATTTGTCTTCGCCTTATTCCTAATACTTAGCAACAGCCAAAGAGGGGCAATTGTAGACACCTTATTTTGTTTGAGCCAATTTTTTGCATCCTAAGAGTTAGGTAAAATATGATAAAATCATAAAGTAAAAATAAAACTGAGTGACATTGCCCAGTGCCGTATCGCCAGGCACTATTATGTGACATAAAGCCAGGAGAAAAATTTTTTTGGGAAAGTCTAAAATACCTAAGGGTCATATTAAAGAAAAATATAAATTTGAGGCATCAAAGGCCACTTTTCATGGTGTCAACAAGGTCATTCAAATGAATAAATAGGTTAATTTCTCACTATTAACTAAGTCTAGGTAACTTGAAAAGCTATGGATATGTGTAAGTCATATTGGGGCACAAGTATTGATACGAGGCCTTTACGGTGCAAAAAACTTGAATTTTCACTTATAGCATCAATACAAGAGGGTTTAGTATCGATACCTGGTATGTTTGTATTGATATAAACCTTGGTAGTAGCTAAAGTTATGATTTTTGGGAAAATGTATCGATAATCAAGCATGAGTATCTATACAAGTCCACGGAGTATCGATACAAACCTCTAAGTCTTGAGACTGCAAACAATTTTTGCTCTTAGTATCAATACATAGCTCCTTGTATCGATACTCAGGGGTTAAAATTGCCTTGTGTATCGATACAACATGTTTTCTATCGATGCAATATGGCATTTTGCCTTGCTCGGACCTTTTTTCAACCTTCAAAAATATGATTCAAACATGTTTTTGGCACCAAGAAACCTTCATAAAACATTGCAAACCTTGGTTTTGTGCCTATGATCGGATTTAGACAAATTTTGGAGCCACAAACTCGTAGGAAGTGCCACAAAAAAATTTTGCTAATACAATGGTTTTTGGGGAATTGATTGAAAATGCCATAAAAATGGAAAGATACAAGTTAATGATGTGCTTATAAAGGATAAAAGGTTATCTTTTAGAGGAACCAACCATTGGTTGATCTTGCTCAGTATTGGTGTTATCCTTATGAGCCCTATTATCTTGTCATGAAAAGTGCATCCAATTCATCACAAAATCCTCCCAAACCAATGCTTACAATCACACCCACTTTCACAGTTATTCATATGTCAAGTGCTTTAGAGAATAGTCGAGTATACTCAAGAAGTGAAATTAGAATCAAGTTGAGTAAATCCCTATGTCTTATACTAAGCTTTTACCTAAGCTCATTAAGAATCACTTATTAACACCTATCTAAATTGATACTCTAAAACCCATAAATTTGAATGGGTATGACCTCAATTTGTGTTGTGATTATCATTTTGGTAATCCAGGCCACTTAACAAAGAATTATCAAGGTTAGGAAATTGAGTTTCGAAGAAGGGAAGTTGGGTGTCATTAAAGGGCATACACACAAGAGATGGGCATTAAGGATAACTGGGTTTGTAAGAAAAGATTACATGCTATAGTAAGTATTGTAACTTTTATTTTGAGAAGCTCTTGTCTTTGAAGTAACATTATTTTGTAAAATATGCATATTTTGAATGCTATGTTTTTAATTAGACAAAATGTTCCTCAAAAAGTAAAAACATGATGATAAAAAATCTTTGGAGTATTAATAATCGATGTTGGAATTGAGCTAAATAAGCCCTTGTCTCTGAATTGACAGCATTTTGTGGAACATGCATGTTTTAAATATTGAATTTCTTATCTGGCGAGAATGTTGTTGTCAAATTTATACCACGGAAGTGAACGTATCGTTACAAGTAATTGAGTAATGAATAGAGTATCGTTCTCACGAAGAATTGTACTAAATCTGCTAAATACTAAAATTAACAAATTTAATCTTATTCAAATAAATATTTAAAAGATTTTTAATTAAAATTAAATTAAATTAACTAATTAAATTTAACTAAAATAGCAAAGAAATTCAAGTGAAGTTTACTTAATCAATAATAAAATCCTAGGTTTACAATTTCCCCTAACACTTCATTTAAATTTGTTTTATCCTCTTAACTTGAAATATATTTTGAGTTGTTAACCTAGAGTTCTAATTTATTTATAGGGATCTTCCAATGGTCTTATAAACATATCTCTCTTAATCAATTTACTATATTCCTATGCTAATTGAATTGAAAAAAAACTCATTAAGCTTAAAGTCTAATTTGGTTACATATGGCATGCTCGTATATTCTTATCTAACATGCAAATAAATTCATCATAATAAATGAATATGAAACATATGTCATTCAATCTAAGTTCAAAACAAACTTCCTTTTTCAAAGTTCATTAAGGTTACTAAATTAATCTAATTAGTGACTAGTCAACTAGAAACATTAAAAAAAAGATTGAATAAAACAACTCAATTATTATTAAATTAAAAAAAATAAAATAATCTAAACTAGATATTGAGTTCCATTTGTCGCAACATGGCCCCGACATGAATCCTAACCAGCCCAACTTAAAATGGTGAATGTATCCATTGTTTATATATAAATATCTACATATAATTATTTCCTTTTATTTCTAGAGGCCTATATCATGATTATTATACTTTATTTTTTGTACCTAAGACTGAGTTGTCAAGATGAATCGCTCACCCAACTTCTTTGAATAGTCGTTATAAAACGATCATTTTTTTGGAGTCACCACCAATCGCTTTTGGTCAGATGAGATTAGACACCAGCCAAAGTTTATATTTCAAGGATTACGAAACCCATAAAAATAAACTCTGAGGTTTGCGCTCATATTAGAGATCGCTTGAAAGGGTTCGGGAGTCGATTACAATCACAACTAAGGATTGACCTTCTCATGATGCCCGACAATCGGTATCTTATTAATCATGTGTTAAAATAAATTTAATTTTTATTTAGTTTTAATATTTGATAGTTAATTATATTTGCTGTAATATTGTAATAAAAAATTTATTATTTCAAGGAAAATCGATTTTTATTACTTTTTGAAATCACAAAATTATCCGCACCTTCTCGGAGAACCAAATGGACACAAATTCTATATCATACCCTGCTACAAAACCATGCGAAATATGAAAGGTTTTTTTTTTTGCTTTTTGAAATAAAAAAATCCAGACTTCCTATGTGAAAAAGATATCTCACTATTAAAATAATCTGTAAAATTCCTTACATATTCTGGTAGGAATCTTATATTAGGAAACATTTGATTATTTATAAAAATAATTTTATTACTAAAAATACGGACTTCATGACCTAGAAATGACTTAATATTATGAACTTATTCTTAATGTGTACTTTTGCCATGAAAGTATCTTACATAGGACTTGGTTCTAACGCAAAATTGCCAAAATACCCTTAGGGTATACATTCAATATGAAAGTATCTTGGTAACCCTAAATGACATGAAAATGATTATGGAAGGTTGACCTTATCCTAAATGCACATCTTGAGCATAAAAGCACCCCAATGACAACCTAAGACTTAGTTCTAGTGAAATTACCAAAATGGCCATAAGGTATACCTTCGACATGAAAGTATCTCAATATCCTAAAGGACATGAAAATGATTATGGAAGGTTAACCTATCCTAAATGAACATCTTTGGCATAAAAGCATCCCAATGACTACCTAGGACTCAATTTGAGTGAAATTACCAAAATACCCCTAGGATATATCTTCAACATAAAAGTATCCCAGTAAGCCTAATAGGCCTCAAAATGACCGTGGAAAATTAATCTAATCCTAAATATTCACCTTTGGCGTAAAAGCAACTTGGTGAGTGAAATTATCAAAATGCCCCTAATACCTTTGACATAAAAGTATCTCGATAACCCTAATGGACCTTAAAATGACCTTAGAAGGCTAAACCAATCCTAAAATATTCACCATTGGCATAAAAGCATCCCGATAAGCAAATTTACCAAGATACCCTTAGGGTATACCCTCGACATGAAAGTATCCCGATAACCCTAATAGACTTTTAAATAACCTAAAATGATGAAAAGTAGATGAATTTAGTCTAAATCAAAAAGCTAAAAGTTTAAGTTTAACTTAAAATGCAAAATTTGCAATCAAGCCCTTAAATTTTTGAAAATTACATTTCGTATCCTTCGGAAGACAGAACAAATATGAAAAGTTCTAAAAATTTTTATATCCCTACGAAGGCCATAGAACTAATAGGAATCTTTAAAATTGGTAAAATATTTTTTTGCCCCTTAAATATGAAAATTTGCTATTTAGTCCTTAAAATTTTTTAAATTTTCATTTTATTCCCTACATGATGAAATAACAAAAAAAATCATAAAATCTCATGAAAATACGCATGGAAAATACAGAAAATATGTCAGCAAGAATTTGGCTAAACACCTTGGCCTTAAAACAATATTTTTTCTACATTTTGCAAATAGCCCTTGAATTTTTTAAATTTCATTTTGGCCCCTACATAAAAATAACATCACAAAACATCAAAAAAATCATCAAATTAGCCAAGAATTAACCCAAAAATCATGGAAAAAATCCACATGAAGGTTTGGCCAAGCACTTTTGGTCATAAAACACGATTTTTGCATATTTTGCAACTTAGCCTTTAAATTTTCTAAAATTATGAAATGGCCCCTAAAATATTAAAAACACCTAAAACATGTCCAAAACACACAAAATCAATTTTCTAATAGCCTATGAAGCTTTTGACCAAACAAAAAAATGCAATAAAAAAGTTTACGTATTTTATGATTTAATCCCTAAATTTCTAATATTTACAAAATAAACTAAAAAAACATGAAATCAAGATAACAATAAGCACAAAATCATCATTACCAATTCATATCAAATTCGACCAAGATAAGAAATAAATATGCATAAATATTTTGTAACACAAAATCATGAAAATAAACATGAATAAATATCATCAAGTTCAAATACAAAAATAAAGTGACAAAAAATGAATCTATAAATATGTAGATCAACATATTAACATGAAAATATTAAGGATAACAATATAACAATAAACAGATACATTCAATAAAATTAATATCTCATCAAAAACAACAATATTTCAAAAAAAAAAAGAAGAATCAAACTTTAAAAAAAATTGAAATATATCAACAAATATATAGGAAATTGATCGTTGTCAATATGTTAACCTTTCAATATGGATAAAATCTATGAGCTTAAGATGATTTTGACTCATATTAATGAAGAAAAATGATGGACATATAGCAAAGATTGCAAAATTTCTAGATGAAATTACCTTGAAGATCTTTTAAACTTAAAATTTCTCGAAAATTTTTATGAAAAATAGTTGAAATTGAATATGGAAAGCTTTTTTACTTGGGATAATTTTTCATTTTTTTGGGGGGATGGCAAGAATGGTCTCTTTGAATCCATCCTTGCCATGAGTTTCCATCCCCAAAATCTTTAGAAATCTTTTTTCATTTATTATATGCCATAATTTTTTTATTTTTATTTGATTTGTTTTAGATATGATTTGATTTTTGATAAATTGATTGTATTTAAATTTATAACTTTTGTCTCCTTGTGATGTCATGCATGATATCATTGATTTCTATAAATATTTTAAGTGATATTTGTATATAATATGTAAAATTATACTATAAAAATTAACAATAAGAACTAAATTGTAAAAATTAAAAATTATATTTTTAAAATAAAATTTCATATAATCAATTTAATTTAATTTAATAATAAAAATAATTTTTTTATGTACGAGGAAAAAATCAAAATAGCAAACTTGCAAAATTTTACGAGACAAAAAACATTTACCAAGAAAAATTATTACATGTAAAAAAATAAAAAAGTTATAAAATATATTGAATTTTGAAAAACTGATTTAATGTAAATTAAACAACAAGATTTGAAGAATTTTAAAAATTATAAACTCAGAAAAATCCTATTGAGGAAATTTACGAAGTGAAAAAATCTGTATCTCAATAGCAGGAAAATTTTAAAACTCATTAAATAAGTGAAAATTTTCAAAACTGATTTAATATGAATTAAATAATAATATTTAAAAAATTTTAAAAATTCTAAACTCAAAAAGAATCTCACCGAAAAAATTTACGGAGTATAAAACCTATATCTTGGCAACAAGAAAAAAATTCTAAAACTCATAAAATAAATTGAATTTCTCAAAACTGATTTAATATGGATTAAATAGTAATATTTAAAGAATTTTAAAAATTATAAACTAAGAAAAATCTTCTCAAAAAATTATGAAGTTGAAAACTTCGTATTTCAAAAAAAGAAGAATTTCAAAAGAAAAATGCAAAACTGATAAAATAAAATGAATTTTCCAAAGTTGATTTAATATGAATTCAATAATAGTATTTTCAAAATTTTAAAAATTATAAATTAAGAAAAATCTTGTAAAAAAAAAATTCATCGAGTAGAAAACATCGTATTTTAAAAACAGGAAGAAATTGTAAAACTTATAAAATAAAATGAATTTTGAAAAAACAGATGTAATGGTAATTAAATGCAAATTTTTTTAAAGAATTTTAAAGTTGAAAACTTGAAAAAATTTCACTATAAAATTTTAAAAGTAAAGGAAAGCTCGTATTTTAAAACCTAAAAAATTTTAAAGAATACATTAAAACTTATATAGAATGAATTAAATAAAATATATCATCCTAGATATTAATTTACAAAATGGTAAAGATGAGAATCTAGATTCCAAAATAATTTTATTAAAACAAATTTTACAAGTATAAAACTCGCTATACTATAAAAAATTGAAAATTAATTTCAAATATAGACAACTTGACATCTTGTGGTATAAAATATCATTATGAATTTTTGCTTGAATATTTTTTATTTATTTATTTTTTTGGAAAGCATATTAGCATGAATGCCACACAAGTGTCAGTAGAAATGTAAGATGGTCAATTTTTTGAAGCTTTATGGAAAAATCTCAAAAGATTCACAAAAATGAGAAATTTGACCGTGATATCATCTGCAGGAATGATTTTTCGAATTCGGCAAGAAAATATATCAAAACAAAATTTTCCTTTTGAATATTTGTCTTTTCATTTGGGATCGGTCTTTAAATGGTATTTTTTTTCATGAAGTGAACTTACAACTATCCAAATTATGACTAAAAAGGTCTTAAAAATGTCTTGTTCATATGAAAAATATCAGTCCCAATGAAAATGGCTATTAAGTTCTTGATCTCAGAAATTCAAGATAATTGGAAATGAGACCTGGATGAAATTAGGTGTCTACACCACTGTAATCCTAGAAAAATAAATTTAGAACATATTGATTAAATAAAACACAAAACAATGAAGTTCCACTATCATAAATATTACAATAAAGATGAAAAGATGAAGGGAAAACATAAAACTGAGAATTGTTAAATCTTAATTTTTAACTTTTTCAATCTTTCTCATATTGTAAAATCTTGATAGCTTCTCTTCTTCTTTAAAACTAATAGCTATAAAATATCTAGGGATGCCTCTAAAACCTAAGCATAATGATCTTATTTATAGGTAAAACCCTGAAGTTGAGAGACTTGATTGCCAGTAACTTAAGCATGTTTTTTTGGAATTTTCCAACTTGAAATCAAGTTGCTTTCTTGGGTCCACTTTCTTTCTTTATTACGTTGCTATATTTTTGGAAGCTCCATCGGGTTTTGACCTATAAAAATGGATAAACTATTTAAATAACTAAGTAATTAAAATATAAGGAAAGTAAATAAGACTAAATTGAAAACTATTAAAAGTAAAATATTACTAAATCAAAACTACTAAATATGAATGACATGTGAATAAAAATCTCTATCACCTAGATGATTTAATATGTATAGAAGACTAAATAACTCTATTTTATAAAGTTATCACACTCCCAAACCTAAGATTTTGCTAGTCCTCGAGCAAAAAACAAAATCAATGAAATAAAACACAAATTAAAATGAATGTGCTCGAATTATAATTGCCATAATTTTCCTCAAAAATTATCTCATTATCTTAATTCAAGGTAGATGCAAACATAATTCAAATTCATACTTCAATTCAATCATAAATCTTAATGTTTCAAATGGATTTTTGATATACCTATAAATAATTCCTTTACAAATCATTGTATGTAAACTGAATAAATTTATGCAAATGTAAATCACGAATTAATACTAGATTTTTATTTGTTTGCTTTTCATCTCTCTCTCCACTAATATAGACCAACACCTCATTAATGATCATGCAGGACTTTATTAAGCTTGTAATCTAAGGCTAGGGTAAAGGTAGGATAAATGATATATTTTGGCTTAATTCATCCATGTACACTTTTCATTGCTCCAGATCTCTTATCGAGGCTTTTACAACATATTGAAGCACATACCTTTTTTTTTTTCCTTTTTCATGAAATTTCCTTTTTTTATGCCATTTTATTCATTTACACATTTTTTTGTGCTTTTTTTCATTTTCTTTTCATTTTTTTCATGCTTCACTAATACAACACAATCCAAAATATGGCTTGTTATATTTTTTAAAATAATTTCATGCTTATGCCTATGCAGTGAAGGTTGATCATAGTTTTTTTTCTTAGGCTAGGCTAAAAATGTATGGCAATCAAAAGAAAAGGATATATCAATTAAGCTCAAATAGGGTAACAAAGGATAATTATATTAAGGTAGACTTAAAAAGGCTCAAGCTATCCAAAAGTGGCCTAAATCATTTCCTCAACTTAGTGTTGTTTAGGATTTTACCTTAAGAAAGAATCAAACAAATTCTAAGCCTCTAGATTTAATTATAATTTACTTCAACATAAACATTTGACAAACAAGTAATACAAACCAATGTAAGAGATTTTATGTTTAGAAGTCGAAAATCACATCCTAACAATGAGAGAAACAAAAGAATCTAGTTACAAAATTAAATCATGCTTATAATTTTTCTAAGAATTAAGATGAATCAATAACTAAATTTTCATCATTGGATGAGGATCTTATCATATTAAGCACAAACATTTCAATCATAAAAAAATTTAAATGTACTAAAAAACTTTAAAAATATGAATACATAAAAGCTAAATGCATATTATTCCCCAAGCTTTCCTCATTCTAAAAGGCCCCCAAACTTAAACAAAGCATTGTCCCCAATGTGTAATAATAAATAAGAATTAAGATCAAGAATACTCCCCTTTCATTGCATAAGGTGATAGACGAGAGTGTCTAAGCATCATTGTCCTCTTTTTTATTCTCATCTTCGCCAAGTTATTTAGTGTGGGGTAGATGTGGTGGTGGAGGCATTCGAGGGTAATCTCTCATGTTTAAGCCTAATTGATTCCCGAATAAGTGTTACATCTACTCCATGGCCTAATAACATTCCATTTGATAAGCCATTTGTGTTTCAAGATTAGCCAAACATTGATTGACCAAGTCGTGGTGGAGCAGATGAAGAACTAGTGCCAATATTCATTGACCACGTAGGTACTTTTTGTCCACCCATTTCACTTATCATAATGTAGCTAATGGCTGTCTTTAGGTGGAACAGTTCTTTGGATTCTTCCTATTGAACATTTGCCTTGCCACACAAAAAAGCAATCAAGGATGGGAACCATAATCCCTCTCTTGTTGACTGAATTATATGGATCATTGCTAAATGGATAAGTTTGTCGATGACTTTTCGATAAGGATTGAAAAGAGTAAAATTGCTCTGTCTTTGGTAACATCACTTAAATGCTTACTAGGAAGTAAATTAGCAACTATATATGTAACCAAATTTTGCTATTCTGATGCAATGCATTGGATTTAAAGGATATAGGTTCACTTTTTGACGTTTTCCATTATGTGTTAGGCTTGCAGAGATAGTTCTCCACTTTTTCCAAATCTATATTGCTTTCTAAGAACTATGAATACTCATCATGAAGAATGTTAGGTGTATTATAAAAATCATTAATGGCTTTACTGCTTATTAGTACCTAGCATTCACTAAAAAAAACTATATTACCTGTTCATTCACAAGCATTTGCATAAAATTCACGAACAATAGGTAAAATAATAGAGTTAGGAGGTTTACAAAATTTTTCCTATTTTTTAGAGATTATTGTATTTTCAATAGCTGGGTAGTTTTTGGGAATTAAATTGAAACCTCGTTGTGCAATCAGGATTTTCAGATTTTCCTGCTTGGGTAAACCTTTGCAAAGCTTTTTCGGACACAAATTTTTATTAAGCATAACTTTTACTAGAAATAGTTTTATTCCTTTTTAGTGCCATAATTTTTTTTCGCAGCAATAGGCAAGCTTAAACACAGCAACAATTAATTAAATGATGAGTAAAATTTTAAACACCAAACTAACCATTAAGTTCTATACAAGTACAAAGCACAAATTGAATAAATTCATAATAATCTCTCACTAATCTCTATATCGAACAACATCCATACGCAAAATTTCAATAATCACCACCTTCCAAGAATAAGATTGATAAAAATATAATAACCACACTAAACACCATAAAAAAATGCTCAAACTTAAATTCTTTTTAATTTTCCATAATTAACAATATAGAAAATCAAATTAGTTGAAAACAAAACTTACCCATGTATAAATTTAATGAAAAATCTCTAAAAGTTCATGAAACTTACATGGAGTGTATTGGATGACTTCTAGAGAGAGAAAGAGAGAGAGCATAAATCCACTTGAAAAGCTTACTTGAATCCTATGTAAAGAAGAAATCATGGAGATAAGAGATAAAATTCAAGTAGTTTGGTGTTTTTATGGTGATTTTTATGATGGGTGAATGTTTTGAGTAAAGAGAAAGAGTGCTAAAAAAGGATAAGAATGGGTGGTTGAGAATGGGTTTGGAGTTTTAGATTTTTTTAATAAAAGTAAAAAAAATTTTCAAGTTAGAGCTGTAATGCCACTACCGTGGCACCACACGTCAGGTCTCGAATTCTTGGGTGTCGCAGCACCCCATGCTAGGCACTATAGCATCATACTTTAATTTTTTTTTAAATCCTAAAAAAATAAATGAACATTATAAAATAAAAATGTTAAGAAAGGAAGAAACTTGGGTTGCCTCCCAAAAAGTGCTTGATTTATAGTCATCAGCTTGACTATTTTTCGATCATTTTGGATCAACTAAGGTGATTGAAGACTTTTGGTGATCAAATCCACCTCCCTAATAATGTTTGAGTCTTTGCCCATTAACTTTAAAACTTTGGTTGGAGCTCTCATCTATAACTTCGATTACATTATATGGGAACACTCTTGAGATTTTAAAAGGTTTCGACCATTGAAACTTAAGTTTTCCCAGAAATAACTTGAACCATGAGTTATAGAAAAGAACATATTGACCTGGCTCGAACTTTCCTCAAGAATCTTCTTATCATGCCATCTCTTTGTCTATTCCTCGTAAATCTTGGCATTTTCATAAACTTGAAGTTGAAACTTGTCGATCTCATTTAGCTATAACAATTGCCTTTTACTCGCGATGTGAAGGTTTAAATTTAAACAAAAAGATGGTGAGCTTTACCAAAAACCAATTTATAGGGAGTCATCCCAGTGGGTGTTTTATAAGCAATTCGATATGCCCATAATGCATCATCCAATATCCTGGACCAATTTTTTCTGGTCGGGCTAACTGTGTTTTCCAATATCCTCTTGATCTCTCAGTTTAACACTTTAGCTTAGCTGTTAGTTTGAGGGTGATAGGCTGTGGCAATTTTATGTTTAACCTTATATTTAGCAAAGAGGGCTTTAAAATGTTTATTGCAAAAGTATGAACCCTCATCATTGATGATAGCTCTTGGTGTGCCAAACCTGGTGAATATATTTTTTTCAAGAAGTTCATTACAACTTTTGAATCATTGGTTAGAAAGGTGGTTGCTTTAACCCCTTTGAGACGTAATCTACAGTAACTAGAATGTAAAGATTATTGTACGAGGAAATAAATGGTCCCATAAAATCAATACCCTATACATAAAAAATCTTTACTTCTAGGATGTTATTGAGTGGCATCTCATTTCTCCTTGATATGTTGCCTACTCTTTGACACCTATCACATCTCAAAATGAATTGGCAAGCATCTTCAAAAGGAGTTGGCCAATAAAAGCCTGATTGTAGCATTTTGGCCACAGTTTTTTCTCCTCCAAAATGTCCACCATAATTTGATGAAGAACAATGTTGCAAAATATTTTCTGTTTCCTCCTTCAATACATATTTTCTAATAATCTGATATGCACATTGCTTAAAGAAGAAAGGTTCATCCCAAAAATAATGCTTAACATCATGCAACAACATTTTATTTCTAAAAAGTTAAATCAGGGGTAAAACTCTATTTACGATGCAATTAACATAGTCAGCATACCATGGTAATTCTTTTTGATTACTTAGAAGAGCTGTTCATTAGGAAATGTCTCATTAATTTGGGTGGAATTACCAACATTTGCCCCATTGTCCAATCTTGAGAGATATATGCCACCTAATTTTATATTCCTTTTCTATCATGAATTTCTAAACCTAATTCTTGTAAGAGTAGCATCTATCGGATCAACCTTGGTTTGGCATCTTTCTTTCTAATTAAATACTTAATGGCAAAATGGTCAGTATAAACAATAACTTTAGTGCCCATAAGATATAATATAAATTTATCAAAAGCAAATACTACAGCAAATAATTCTTTTTCAGTAGTAATATAATTTATTTAAGCATTTGTCTAAGTTTTGCTTGCATAATATATGGGATGAAAAACCTTTTCTTTTTTTATCCTAACACAGCACCAACTACAAAATCACTTGCATTACACATAAGTTCAAAAGGAAAATTCCAATCCAAGACAATAATAATAGGAGAAAAAACTAATTTTTTCTTCAATTCTAGAAATGAGGTTAAACTTGCAGTATCAAAATTAAATGGTACCTCTTTTTCTAGAAGGTTGCAAAATGGTTTAGAATCTTTGAGAAGTATTTAATGAATCTTCGATAAAATTTGCATGACCAAGAAAACTTCAAATTTCTTTTACCGATGTTGAAGTTGAAAGTTTTTCAATTGTCTCAATTTTTACCTTGTCCATTTATATGCCTCTCATTAAAACTAAATGTCCCAAAATGATGCCTTCTTGTATCATGAAATGGCGTTTGTCCCAATTTAGGACCAAATTGGTTTCTTCATATCTTTCCAACACCAAATCGAAATTATGCAAACATTCATCAAAAAAGTTTTCAAAAATTGAAAAATCATTCATAAATACCTTTAGGAAATTTTCAATCACGTCAAAAAATATAGCCATCATGCATCTTTAAAAGGTTGCTAGAGCATTACAAAATCCAAATGGCATTCTTTGAAAAGCAAAAGTCTTATAGGGGCATGTGAAAGTGGTCTTTTCTTGATCATCTAGCGCTATGGCAATTGATGGTATCCTAAATAACCATCTAGGAAATAGCAAAATTCCTTACTAGTTAACCTGTCGAGCATTTGATTAATGAAAGGCAAAGGAAAGTCATCCTTCCTAGTAGGTTTGTTAAGCTTCCCATAATCCATGCATATTCACCAATTGGTTATTATTCTTATTGGAATGAGCTCATTACTGTCATTGGAAACTACAATCATCCCTCCTTTCTTTGGCATACATTAGACTGGACTTACCCAAGAACTATCTAATATAGGATAAATGATGCTTGTATCTAACTATTTGATAATTTTTTTCTTAACAACATCTTTCATGATGGGATTAAGTCGGCGTTAATGCTCTATGTTGGCCTTATGATTATCTTCAATGAGGATCTTAGGCATGCAAATTGAAAGAGTAAGCTCCTCAATATCAGTAATTAACCACCCTAATGGTTTAATATGTTCTCTAAGCACTATAAGGCAGTAGCCTTCCTGTTTATTATTAAGGGAAAAAGAAATAAAAACATGCAAAATAGAATTTTGGCCAAGAAAAGCATACCTTAAATATGAAGGGAGTTATTTAAGCTCTAGAAAAGGCAGCTCATCGATGGATGGTTTGGTTGGCGTATTCGATAAAGGTTCTAGAGTTTCGAATTTAGAATTGGATCTGATTGAATATGGTGAATTGAACAACTTCAAACAATAGATAAACTTTTAGTCATTCTTTTCGAAAGTGGATACTAGTGTTGCTTCCAAAGGATCAATAGGATAACTTTCTATAAAAACTTTATTTGTTACCCTATCTACCATATTTACTACAAAAAATTCATCAGATTCATTAGGGAATTTCATAGCTTTAAAAACATTAAATGTTACCTCTTGATCTTGAACTCTTATGGTAAGTTTGCCTTCTTTTGCATCAATAAGAGTTCTATCGATTGCTAAAAAAGGTCTCCCTAGAATGATGGGTATTTCATGATCTTCTTCCATATTTAGAATTATGAAATCAGTTGGGAAGATAAAATTGTCAACTTTCACCAAGACATCTTCAACAATGCCCCTCGAATAGGTGTAGGATCTGTTTGCCAATTGTAAAATGATTATGGGGGTTTTACCTGCCCCAAACCTAGATTCTTTTAAATAGAAAGAAGCATTAAATTTATGTTTGCCCTAAGATCACATAATGCCCTCCCAAAGAATTGGTTCCTAATAATGCATGGAATAGTAAAACTTCCTAGATCTTTGAGTTTAGGTGGAAGTTTCTTTTGCAATATAGCACTGCACTTTTCAATAAGTGCGACATAGACAAATTTACCCAATTTTCTTTTTTTTTTGACAATATATCTTTCATGAATTTGGCATCGCTAGGCATCTGTTCGAAGGCTTCAACAAAAAGGAATATTGATGTGAAGTTTTTTAAATACCTCAAGGAACTTCTGGAATTGATTATCAAGTTTCTACTTCTAAAAATGCAGTGGAAAATATAGTGGTGGATAACTTTGAAGTTGTTGTTGTTAGATCTTGTCAGCTTCTTTTTTGCCCTCATCTTTTTTGTTAGAAAAATCTAGCTAATTTTTTGCATTCTCTATCTTTTTGCCATTCCTTAGAGTGATGGCCTTGCAATGCTCCTTTCCGTCTCTTCTTAGATTAGGTTCAGTGTTACTTAGAAGTATTCCTAAAGGTCGATTATTGATGGAAGAGACAGCCCAACTTATGTCTTAAGATTCTTGAAGGATGTTGCTAGGGTCTAAATGATATTGTCTTGACTTTCATTTTTCACCCTCAGCTCCATAAACACATCTTCTATTGATGGCTTCCTTTCTTTAACTAAAACTTAGGCTTAGTTAGAAACTCGAGCTTGCTGAGAAAATCCAGGCGAAATGCTTGCCTATTTGTAGTTGAAGGTCTTTGATTATTATTCCAAGAAAAATTCAAATGATTTTGCGAACCTAGATTATAAGTATTTGAATAAGGGTTATTCTGCTACCTATTATAATTTCCTTTATAGTTAATTGATCCAGCATAATTAGAGCACTGCTCAGTAGAATGTCTATTCCCACATAATTCATAAGCCATAAAAAGACTTGAAACTGAATGTGCACTCAAGCATCTAGTTTCCTTGTAATTGCCATAAGTTTAGCATGAAGTGAAATAATGTCACGAGTTTCATGAACTCTTACAACTTTCTTTGGCAAACTTCTTTCGGTGGACCAATGGTCATTATTAGATGCCATCTCCTTGAGTAACTCATAAGCTTCATCTAGCAATCCTCCCATAAATGAACTACCTGCTGTAGCATTAATAATAGTTCCTATTTAACCCATCATTCCAATGTAAAAACTTTCAACTTGAAGCCATTTAGGAAGACCATGATGCAGACATTTCCAAAGCAACTCCTTGAATCTTTCCTAAGCTTTGTACAATGATTCTGAGTTGTACTACGTAAAGAAAGTGATGACATTCCTTAACCTTACTGTTTTGGCCAGAGAAAAATATTTGCCAAGAAACTTTTGAGTCAAGTCATCCTAGGTAGTGATAGAGGCAGTTGAAAGTAAATTCAACCAACTCTTTGCCTTATCCCAAAGTGAGAAAGGAAATAGTCTCAATCTGACGGCATCACCTGAAACTTCATTGTGCTTGAAAGTATCACATATTTCTAAAAAGTTCACAATGTAAGCATTAGAATCTTCGCTGGGTAGACCACCAAATTGAATTTATGTCTGAATCATCTGAACAATGGTTGGCTTTCTCTCAAAGTTATTGGCTTCAATGGCAGGTCTCCAGATACTAAAATGAACGCTTTACGTAAGAGGGACAGCAAATTCCCATAAACATTTTGTATCTTCTTCTTCGACCATTATATTTTTTTGAGTCATAGATTGTAAATTCTCCCTATGACATCAATGAAAAGTTTTTTTAGGTTTTGAATCAAAAGGGACAAGTTCCCAGTTTCTTGCTCGTCATGTACAATGGTAAAAAGTACCTAAAAAAATAAAAATAAAAAGTTTAAAGTAAGATGAAATTTGCTTAGTATTAATATTAGCAAAATAATTTAGTAAAATAATTCCCTAGCAATGGTGCTAAAAACTTGTTGTCAAATTTATACCATGCAAGTGCTCGTATCGTAACAAGTAATATAGTAATGAATAGAGTATCGTTCCCATGAAGAATTGTACTAAATTTGCTAAGTACTAAAATTAACACAATTTAATCTTATTCAAATAAATATTTAAAAGATTCTTAATTAAAATTAAAATTAAACTAAATTAACTAAATTAAATTTAACTAAAATAGAAAAGAAATTCAAGTGAAGTTTACTTAATCAATAATAAAAACCTAGGATAACAATTTCCCCTAACACTTCATTTAAATTTGTTTTATCCTCTTAACTTGGCTAATGATATTGAGTTGTTAACGTAGAGTTCTAATTTATTTATAAGAATCTTTGGATGGTCTTATAAAAATATCTCTCTTCATAAATTTACTATATTTCTATGCAAATTGAATTAAAAGAAATTCATTAAGCTTAAACTCTCATTTGGTTATATATGGCATGCTCGTATATTCCTATCTAACATGCAGATCACTTCATTCTAATAAATGAATATGGAATATATGTCATTCAATCTAGGTCTAAACCAAAATTCCCTTTTCCAAGTTCATTAAGGTTACCAAAATAATCTAATTGGTGGCTAGTCAACTAGGAGCATCAAGAATAATATTTAGCAAATAACTCAATTATCATTAAATGAAGAAAAGAAAAATAAAATAATCCAAACTACATGTTGAGTTCCATTGTAATATTAGAAAAATAAATTTAACTCATATTAATTAAATAAAACATAAAACTATGAAGTTCCACCATCACCAATATTACAATAAAGAAAAAAAGATTAAAGGAAAATAGAAAACCAACAATTGTTAAATCTTGATCTTCAACTTTTTCGATTTTTCTCCTATTACAAAATCTTGATAGCTTCTCTCATTCTTTAAAAGTAATAGCTAAAAAGTATCTAGGGATGCCTCTAAAACCTAAACATAAAGATCTTATTTATAGGCAAAACTCCTGAAGTAGAGAGACTTGATTTGCAAATAACTTGAGCATGTATTTTTGGAATTTTCCAACTTAGAATCAATTTGCTTTCTGGAGTCCACTTTCCTTCTTAATTACATTGTTATATTTTTGGAAGCTTCTTAGGGTTTTGACCTATAAAAATAGGTAAATTATTTAAATAACTAAGTAATTAAAATATAAGAAAAGTAAATATGACTAAATTAAAAACTACTAAAAATAAAATATTTTCAAATTAAAAACTACTAAATATGAATAATATGTAAATAAAAATCTCCAAGACCTAGCTAATTTAATATGTATAATGAGACTAAATAACTCGATTTTATAGAGTTATCAAATGTTCCTAAAAAGCAAATATTTTCAAAAACTTGATGATGAAAAGTCTCAAAAATACTAATGATCAATGTTGAAAATAAGCTTGTATCCTTGCATTCGTTTTCTTGTTAATAAAACCATGATCATTTAAAAGACCTAATACTTTGGGGAAAAAACTTTAAAGTTCTAAACCATGATTCCCTAAGTAAAGAACAACATAATAAAGCTTTCAAAAATTTATGAGTTTCTTTGAAAATTAAACAAATAAAATGTTCTTTCAGTGAACCTAATTATGGCAACTAGATGTGTACTAAGATTTTCCCCAAAATCCCATTGCTAAAACATGAATTCCATGACCATCCCTTAGAAGTTGCTTATTATTTTTATTTTAAGGCACAATGACTGAAAAATTACCCTCATGTCCCTAATGAAACCTTTTTGAGCTGTATCTTTTTCTAACCATTTTAAATATAGTCCACTACCCATCATTACAGATCAAACACATAATTTTCCTTGCAAACATGAATCCCTGCTGTTAGACCTTTAGGTGGTGAATGAAATCAAGAGGGGGGTGAATTGATTTCTCAAAATTTTGATAAATTAAAATTT
>JBBYHO010020296.1:0-12434 GCA_038382025.1 Adansonia gregorii
CTCATATCTTTTCTCCTCGGATACCTCGGACTACGTCCCTTGATGCCACATCTTTGTATTTACCTTTGATATGATCCCTAAGCCTTCTTGACATCCTTAAAATACTTTTTCGCCGAGCGACTCCCCTCTTATGTCGATGCTTCAAATTGCTAAAAAATTAGCCCGGACAAAATAAGGTGTCTACAGAATGACATTACTCTAAAATGACAGGGATATAGGCTTATGACACGATATTTATTAGTTCTAACCTAACAAGCAAACTTAACATCAGAAAAAATTTTAAAAATACAAAAAAAAAACAAAATCCTATGAAAAAGGCATGAAACTTTCGGCCAAGGAGGGAAAATCCTCCTTCACCTAATCCTCACCCTATAAATAGGGGAGGATGTTATTTCATAGTTTTTTTTAATTTTAAGAAGCCTAAAAAAGGTTTAAAAAGAGAGAGAAAATATTTTAAAAAAAGATTTCAAAGCTTTGTTAAGGTAAATCTCCACTTTAATATCTGAATTTTTGTTTGTTTGATACATTTTTCTTCTCTTTGGTGAGCCAAAAATGTGCTTAAGTTCATGGATTTTTTTATCCATGTTGAAAGACTAAGCATAATGGCCATGTACTAATTTCCTTGATTTTATTCTATTTTTTTTCTTCTTTTTCTTCTTTTTCTTATTTTTTTCTTCTTAGTAAATTATTTTTCTTCATGAATCATGTTTATGTTGATATGATGTTGGTTTTGGTGTTGCGTTTGTCATATATATGTTCATATATATATTATTTCTTTTAGTATTTTCTTGTTATTATGGTAAAATTACATGTTTATGTGCTTATTTTTGTAATTTTATCGTATAATGGTGCTAATTTCTGTTGAATGAAATATGAATATGTGATTATTGAGTTTAGAAAAAATGGTTGGTAGATTTTTAGGTGTTGGCCGAAATTCATGCTTGTATGTGCGTTTTTGGGGTCATTTTGCAAATATAAAAAGTTTAAGGGCTAATCCGTAAAAAAAGTTTTTGTTTAGACCTATTTGTTTAGCCGAATCTTAATAAGTATTTTTGCCATATTTTGCTGTTGATTCCAAGCTAATTTCATGCCTTAATAATGTGTTTTCATGATGGTTTTGGTTGATTAGAGACTAAATTGCAAATGTCTAAAAGTTTAGGGACTAGTTTGCAAATGATAGAAATTTCTTTGTTTTATGGTCAAAGGATTTGACCAAAAGCTTCGTTGATAACATGGAAACTGATTTTGGGTATTTCACACCACACTTTAGGTATTTTTCACACTTTAGGGGGTATTTTGTAATTTCTCAAAGTTTAGGGGCTAGTTTGCAAATAATAAAAAAACTTTATTTTTGGTCAAAGGTGTTTGACCGTACCTTCTTGTGGATGTTTTTCATGATTTACATGCTGACTTTTACCTGATAAACTATATTTTGTGATGATTTAGGTTATTATTTTTTAATTAGGTACCTAAGCGCAAAATCGAGAAAGGTTATGGACCCTTGGAGAAATTTAGTATTTTTAGGACAAGATGGTTATCTTTAGCATGAAATCATCCATTTAGATTATTTTAAATATTTTTAGCATCCCATTGGTCCTCCGGTAAGGTGCTAAAAATATAAAAACCTTTCGTATTCTTTTGATTATCATTAGGGTACAAAATGTAATTTTTGAAAATTTAGGGACCCATTAGCAATTTTCATACTTTAGGGCAATTTTCATACTTTAGGTCATTTTGGTAATCAAAATTGCCCATTTAGAGTAAGAATCATCATTACTTGTCATTCGAGTCCATTAGGGATACCGGGATACTTTCATATCGAAGGTATACCTAAGAGCATTTTTGTAATTTTTTTCACCAGGATGCTTTTATGCCAATGGTGAAAGTTTAAGGTTCATTTAGCCTTTTAAGGTTATTTTTTAGTCCATTAAGGGTACCGGGATACTTTCATGTCGAAGGTATACCTTAGGGGCATTTTTGTAATTTTTTCACTTGTTTGGCTAATAGGGATCCTTGTTCGCGGTAATCCGTGTCTTCTTGCTTTTCATACAAATCGCACTCGAGAGTAGAGTATGAAATTTCGTGGATTTCCTAATATTCTTGACTTGTCTGTTAGTCTTTTCCGCCTAGGCTATAGTTCCTGGTATCAGATCTATTAGGTATTAGTTTTGGCGACCATATTGCATAAGCTGATTAATTTGCTGTTGTTGCTATTGGATGATGGTCTGTTGGGCTGCCAACACCTTCTGATATTGTTGTTGAATGAGAGCCTGTTAGGTCGCCATCTAGATGGTGAATGCTTGAAATTGACTTTGTAAGTCGACATGGGAAGATGTTAGTGGTAAAGACACATTTATTATAGATAGATTTCCTAGGTCACCTGCTGGTGGGTTTATGGTAGATATGTTGGGAATGCTTGTTCCAGCAATGACAACATTGGGGGATGATGGGCGTCCTTAAATATGAGCATTTGGATCGATTATGGTAGGTAACGGTGATTAGGAGGTTAAGAGGTTCTAGAAGTAGTTTGGCATCTGAGGCCAAGGATTCAGTGTGAAGGGTGTTTGGAAATAAGGGTGAACATATGGAAAGTTAGGCGAGACGGGTACTGTGGTCACAATTATGGAAATGAGCCCTTTAGCTATCATGGGATTAGGTGCTATAGGATTAAGCTGAGGTTCCATGGGCACCTGACTCATTGTCGTCATGGCTTGAGTAACGGAAGCAGAATCGGTCCCTTGGGTAGCCATGAGCTTTTTTTTGTATCTAGTAAAGAAGATTGCTATCGTTGCTAAGCCGTAAGAATGACAGGTTTACCACAAATGGCGTTAATTGTTGATGCAACAATAGAGACACTAAGGAGGAGTCTTGCAAAACAGCAAAGGTAAGAAAGGCCCAGAGTTTTACTTCAGGGGGACACACCGATGCTTAAGTCAATAAAGACTATGATCAAAGAACGAAGAGAGAATGATAGAATTCTAAGAGCTCATCCCTCAGAAGTGCTGATGCTACTCCTTTATATAGGCCTTGATAGGAGTTTTACCTGATTTGAAACTCTAGGCGAGTAAAGGCTGCATGACTATTAAACTCACGAAGCCTAAAGTTATCCAACTATCCTTCAAAACTTATTCCTTATCAAAGTTAGATTTGGTGATAGAGTTGTTGAGGGGATATAATAATATATATATATATATATGTGATTTTGATACACCATTTTGTGCGTGAGAAGAAAAAAAACATCTTTCAAGTAGTGGGTAATTATTTTTTATACATTAATTAAAAATATTTAAATTTTATACCAATATCATATTTATCTTTTATTTAGTAAACTTTTTATAATTAACTTCAAGCTTGTATGTTGTTTCATCAATGAAGTAAGCGTCACCTAATTTGATGACACTAAATATAATCAATTATTTTATTAATAGTATATATATTATAATAAAATTGGGTACACCCATTGTGAAAAAAATGATATTTTAGAAAAAAATATTTTTAAAATAGATTATTAGATTAATAGATACTAAAGATAGGTAAATTTTTTTTTTGTAAAGTGGGTAATTGCTTTTAAAAGTGAAATGATAAGGTAATTTTTTACACGGATGGATAAAAAATATGTGAAAAATATTTTAAAAAAAGAAAGTTTTAAAATTTTGTTGTTTTTCAAGAAGTATAGTTTCTTGAAAAACAAATTCTTATATGAACTTGAAGAGATATTACTAGTAAGCATATTATTTTTGTTTTAATATTGGCATGTATTGATACCTATGTGTTTTGACATACAATTTCGGGTTTACTTATATGTACATGTAGCTGGTTTCCAAGTTTTCAAATAAATATATATTTACATAAACATACAAATATATCCTATTTACATAAATATATATTGAACAAATTTTCATAATTATAAGTATTTAATATCCACAAATTTAAATATAAATAAATAAAATAAATATAAAAATATTAGAAAAATATAACAAATTATTAATTACGTTTAGCATAATTTAATAAATATAATTTATTTTTGAATCAAATTATGAAAAAATAAAAATAATTATGATCGAAAAAATAGAAATTTATTAAAAGAGCCAAATAATTGAAAAAGATAAAATTTTTATTTTTATTTTATTTATTCAATTAATAAAATTTGATATGAATGACCCTTATTGATGTAGCAATAGAGGTTGGATAGTTTGAGATGATCTATGGGTTTTTCAAGGAAGGATTTAGAAGGCAAAAAAGGTTGGAGGACACCAAAGTTTGTACTCTAAGATGCACTGCAATGCTTATATCAGTAAGGGCTTTTTTAAAGAGAAGGCAAGGCAATAGAATAATACATATGTAATAATAATTGAGCTTAAGGTTTAGAAATAATACTTTAAGTTATATAGATTTACCTGTGTGACCTACATTTAACTATCCTTGATGGGCTTTTAGCAATGTAGACAATCTGGGCGATATGTGTAAGCCACCACATATGGGTATATCAATTACCTCTTAGGGCTATGGGTGGTTATAAAGTGACTAGACTCATTCCTTAGTATTATTTGTTTTTGGTGATTAGGAGAGCTACTTTATGCCTGTATTTTGCTTACTCAACAATGTTTTCAATTGGCAAAATTTATATTTGCTGATCGCCATAAGTGAATCACAGACGTGATCAATGTTAAGACATATGTAGAGGTGACAAAATGAATTCGAACCTGAAAACCCACCCAAAAAACCCAAGCTCGAACTTGAACTAAACCCAATTTGATTAAAAAGTAAAAAATCCAAACCCAAAAGAAAACTCGAAACCAAATAAGCTCAAGCCTGAAATAGCCTAAAACCGAAATGATCTGCCAAAAAAGCCTAAAACCAAAAAAGCCTGAACCTAAAGCTGACTTGAACCCAAATTAACCCAAAATTCTAATTAAACAATTCTTTTATAAAGGAAAAACTTTAATTTATAAATTTTACTATTTTATAATAAAATTATTTAATAAATTGATTTTATATAACAAATTAATTTTATAACATTTTGTTGTTAATAAATATTGATTTTAATATATAAATATAATTAAAAACTATCTTTTTGATATGCTTACTTAAAAAATTAGTATTTGTTATCATTGCTCAGCAGTGTCATACGTGAATTTCAGTTTTTTCATGAATTTTTAAAAATCTAATTATTTATTTTAGAAATAAATAAAATTAATAAAGTGTTTATTAATGAAATTAGCATTAAGATAACAAGTTTGTTCCCAATGCAAGTTAAATCAAATTAATATAAATTTTATTCTTTTTAGTGTTATGTAAAACTAAAAGTACAAAAATAAAGAAATTAATGTAAGATTTAATTTTTTTTATTAATCAAATTAATTAATTTATTTTTTACAATTAATGAAAATTGAAAATAAAGAATGTTAATGTAAACCTTAACTTTTTTATTTGTTATAAAATAAATTTATTTAACAAAAGTAAACTACAAGCTTTTCTTATAAATTTAATAAATCCTATTAAAAGTAAAAAAATTTTGCAATAAGATTTAAATTTGAGAAAATAAATTTATTTATTTATTTATTAAAGTTAATGAAAAATTAAACCTTTAAAAATAAAATAATTTAATGTAAACTCTAATTTTTATAATTATTATAAAATAAATTTGTTTAACCATTTTTAATGAAATTAAAATTCTTACTTATAAATTGAAAAAATCTTATTAATAGGAAAATATTTAATTTAATAGACAATTTAGTTTTAAGTTAATATTAGATCATTATATTAAAAAATTTTGTAATAATCAATTAGTGATACTTCTTTTTTATTTACCAACTCTCAAATCATGGTCTATACTTTTATTTATTCTTCAAATATAGTTATTTGTTCATTTTGATTTAATTATTAGTATTTGTAATTATATTTATATATATGGATAATATAAATTATAATGCATTTACATATTAAAATTTGAATATAAAATCAATTATTTTAAATATTAGTATGAATAATTTATAATATATCATTTTTATGATAAATTATTTAAAAAATTGATTTTACATAATAAATTAATTTTATATCTTTTTTATGCTAACAATTATTGATTAAAATATGTAAATAAAATTAAATATTTCTTATTATAACAAAAGCTTATTTTAAAATAATAATAACGAATTAATAATTTATTTTTAGATATACATATTTAAATTATGTAGAAATTATTATATCTAAGAAAATAAAATGAAGTAAGAGATGCTTGAACCCGAACTGAACTCGAACCTGAGCCCAAAATAGCCTGAACCTGAAATGACGCAAGCCCGAAATAGCCTAAAAGTGAAATAGCGGAAGCCCAAAATGATCCGAACTCAAAATAACCTAGCTTAAGCTCACCTGAACTCGCCCAATTACCATTACACGTGATCAAGTTAAGGTGCAACCGTCGTTCGACACATATTCCTCAATATTCGTTTCAAGGTCAAGCATTAATAAGTATTTATATAGATGATTACCTACTTAGTAAGTCTTCATAACTTTTTACCTTCATCACAGAATCAAGGTATTTCGACATTTTTTTCATTTTTCTTTCTTGATTTTATCTTTAATCTTTCCAAGAAATCAATATTGTTTTGATCTTTGTCTGTTCTTAATTTTGCTACCTTTTTCTCTTAGTGAGCGTTTAAATTTTGTTTATGGGCATCCATTCATCATAGGGAGGATTTATTTGCAGTGTTTGTTTCAACCTCACTTTCTATTACACTTTTCTAATATCTAGGTAAAATTTCATCATTCTCCTTTGTTTGAACCTTTGTCTTTATGTTTTTGCATATTTCCTTATTTTTGGATTGAATGGTTAAGATCAGGTGTTGCATGCTCTGGAAATCGACCACCAAAAAAGGCAAATTGGAAGATAACGTGGAGGAGTTAAATCTTTCTCTAAGAGAGGTGGTCAAGCTGGTTAGTGCGAATTTACCTATGGTCATCTTTTATTAATGGTAGATAGGGAGGTTCAGATAGACAATGAACAAGACTCACCGATGGTTCAAAGCATAAGTTTTTGATATATTAAATGTCGATCGATAACCTGGCGATGAAGAGAGCTGTTGGAAGGAAATTAATGAAGTAGAGAAGATAGACATTAATTTAGTAACCTTTATGCATGTCGCATAAATATGAAAACTATTTCAAAATGGTTAACTGATAGGGGCTTCAACCTTGGTCAATATGAAGTATTCTAACCCTTTACATGGGCAAACAGTGATATGCACAAATGAGCATAGTATGACTTTTTATCTTTACATATTTAACCCAATCAGTTAAAGCCAAATTCATGGGCTATATTGGTTACATATTTCTTTAAATGCAGGGAGAAGAATTGGGTGCCTTCCATGAAGTGGTGAGACATCTATTTTCTTTGAAGCAGAATGATAAATATTGGTATCATTTATAGTATACTGAAGGGAAAATGATAGTTGACATCCCGCCAAATGCCTTTATAGCTAAAAATCAATATTTCATCATTCGAAAGAGGGTAAGAATAAAGTAAAGCTTTCCTATATAGTGGAACTATTGCCCGTATATTAGCAATACAAAGCTTCCTCTTAACAATTTTGAAAAGATGTAAGTGGACTTTTTTCTAGAGGTTAAGTTACAAGAATTACATAAACTTATAAAAGGTCTAACAACAATATTTGGGTTTGAACTTATGTTTTGATGGGTGTAATGCATCAAATAGGGTGAAGAAGGTGGCATCTTATGATAACTTAGAGGAGGCTTGTTGGTACATTAAATGATTCCTTATTGTTATGGTTTTCCTAATTATCCATTTATACTTGCAAAAGATATGGCAATTGTGTTAAATTTCATGATTCGGTTGTCAAGGTACTTAGAAGATTCACCTGATGCTCCTATTAGTCCTTTAAAGTCTTCAACTGCTGAATGCGTTGATGTAGTGGAAGGTCATTTAGGCATGGACTAAACATTTTCTGAGTAAACGATAGATGAAAGCATGTCTGATCAACCTTTTATCTTTCAGAAAAAAAAGGCATATGTTCTTAATTTTTGCTAAATTGGCTTGCTTTAATCTTATGTGTTCTATGTTTGTTGCTAAGATAGATCCTGTTGTACGAGCTGGGCTTGCTGAACGTGTGGCAAAAAAGGTTGCAACACAAAAGGCTACTGCCCCCTAAAGGTTTTTTGCTGAATGTAATTTTTTGCCTAAGAATTGATTCTGAAAGTCATGTTTGGTGTGTCAATAGGTTTAGGTGTGTCCTATGGAAGGTCCCTAGTGATTCACACTAAAGTTACCAAGTTGAATTAAGTAAAACTTGATTTTTAATTTTGTTTTTAAAGTTGTGATTCCTTCAGTTATTCTAAGTGTACTATTTTTTTATTTCTTTTAAATGGAGTCAAATTTCATAAACAATATTGAAAATAGAGTCAATTGTGAGTATTTTTAGAGTTATATGTTTTTGTGAAAATTTTCCTTTAGAAATGATTTTTGCTTTGAATTAGTTGTAAATCTGAGCTAGTCTTGGTAATAGTTTGGGATACATATTTTAGTGATATTTGTTTGATTTTAGTGAATAAAAAGAGGGATTATGATTGAATACATATTATTGAGATTGAGAAAAAAATTCAAGTACTTGTAATTAGTTGGTACTAATTATTAAGCATCATGAGAGAGATCGAGTCCTTGCTTGTGATGTAATTAGCTCCCGAGCCTAACTTTATAGATTTCTGGTTACACAACTTAAATATCATCATTCAAAAGTTAAAACAAACTTTATAACATGATGCAAAAGTTGAACTATTAAAAAATATCATGCTTACATAATTTAAATAGTAGAACACAATCATAATAATGTACCTAAAAATGAATTGAAGTACCAGAATTACAATAAAACTCTTAAATAATACCTAAAAATGACATATACTATGAAGCAGAGATGAAGATTGAGGAGGTTGGCTATGGCAATGTCAGTTGAAGACCAAGGGTCTATTTGGATGAGCGATGAGATTGGTTTAAGTTAAATTAAAAATAGCATTTATGGTGAGATTAAGTATTATAGCAATAATATTAAAATCAGTAGTAAGAAATGTGTTTGGATCCAATTGTAATGGTTTTTAAGAGTTGAATTATAGGGAGAAAAAATAACTATTAAGGACATAGGATTAAAATATGTATATAAGTGATAAATAATTAACAAATATTAAAATTATATTTGCATTTAATAATTAAATATAAATTAAAATATATTTATGTAAAATAATAATAAAAATTAAAAAAATATTTATATTAAAAATAAATAATTAAAAATATATTTATGTTAAAAATTATTTTTATATTAAATAATTAAATCATATTAAAATTATATAAATACTAAATAATAATTAAGAATTATTGAAATTATATTTATGCTTGAAAAACAAATTAATAAATATAGAAGAATTAAAAAAAATAATTAAAAACTTTAAAAAATCAATGAAAGGGGAAAAATAGAATTATTCCTCCATTAGGGGTCCAATTGCTAACGAGACACTTGAGCTATAGCCAAGTGGCTATGCATGTTGATTAGGGGAGAGGAATCCCCATAAATCCATTAGATTCCATCTCGCTAGAGGCACAATGGAATCCAAAAGAAGCTTAAAGATTTATTAAAGGTTGAGGGAGGCGCTAACGATAGGAAAAACAAAATAATGCGAACCTCAGGTTGAAAATAACCTAAAACCTGATTGGATGGAATTAGACCTTTAGGATCATTTTCAAAGTCAAGCAAAGAAAACTTGACCTCAAACAAACCTATTGATTAGAACCAAAGTTATAAGCATCTTGATCACTACAAATTACCTTGATAAGATCAATTTGAGGTTTTTTTTTAAAGAACAAAGAAGAAGTTCTCACAAAGTAAATCAACTCTCCAATATTTTTTCTATTCAAATCTGCTGAATTACATGAATGAGGCAGCCTTATATAGGCCTAAAATCTGTAGAGTCCTAACTAGATAAGGACAATCTTAATCAATAAGGATAAAATCCTAATCTAATTAGGACTTACCTAAATAACTTAAAAATCCTAAACAATCCTAATAGTAATCAATAAGATAAAGTCTACTCATTATCATAATCTAATTAGGAATTATCTTAACAAATTAAAATTGAAAGGTCAAATTCTTATTCAAAATAATCAGAAATCTAAAATCCTAAACTATAAGCCCATGAATACATGCAAATGGGGCTCCATTCATCTTGAACATGTTAATAAGGCTTCAATCTTTATTCTTTACCCTTTTTAGCCTCAACGCAATGTAAAAAAATGATGAATCTTGGCAATGCATCTTATTCATCTTAAACAGCCTCCTTTGCTTACATGTCCATGATCAAACCTTGCCAAAGCTTGCTTTATGCATTTAGTCTTTGCCTTAGTCATTGGACCTTCAATTCCTCACAAAGGATCATAAAAAAAATTAGAAATAAGTGTTTGCGTAAGTTGATCTCCATTATTCCCTCCTTTTTCGAAAAGATTCATCCTCAAATCACCTACATTATGCAAAGATAAATTCGCAACATTAAAGTTAGCACTCATATTACCATAGTTGTTTAGTAAATCCAGCTTGTAGGCATTGTCATTGATCCTTTCTGATACTTGAAAAGGCCTATCTCCTCTAGGCTGCAACTTAGATTTCCTCTGAGTGGGAAAGCTTTTTTTACACAAATGAACCCAAACCCAATCTCCAGGCTTGAAAACGACCTTAATATGCCCCTTATTGGCTTGCTTTGTATATTCCTCAATCTTCTTGTCTATGTTAGCTCGAACCTTGGCATTCAAATTCCTAACAAAATCAGCCTTGCTCTTACCATCCAAATTAGCATGTTCATTAGTAGGCAAAGGTAAGATACCTAAAAGAGTTAAAGGATTAAAGGCATACACAACTTCAAAAGAAGAATAAAAAGTAGTATAATGAATAGTCCTATTGTATGCAAACTCAATGGAAAACATCTCTTCCATTGTTTTAAGTTCTTTTAAATTATAGCATGAAACAAAGTCGCAAGTGCCTTATTAGTTACTTTAGTTTGTCCATCTGTTTGAGGATGTGCAACAGTAGAAACAAAAGTTTAGTTCCTAACTTATTCCATAAAGTACACCAATGATGAGTTAAGAACTTAACATCCCTATCATTTATTATTGTTCTAGGCAATCCATGCAAATGTACTATTTCTTTAAAGAATAGATCAGTATAGGCACACATAATTTATCTTTCTTAAACAAGAATTCATTATGCTTATAATACTCACGATATGCACATTTAGAACATGTATTCCATATTTGACTGAAATCAATATCATTAATATACAAATCTTTAATAAATTCAAAAGCAAGTAATTTAGTTTGTAATGAAATAAGCAATGCATACCTTATAGACAATGCATCAGTTATAATATTTTTGTTTCCAATCTTGTACTTAATCACATAAGGAAATGTCTCAATAAACTCTAACCATTTTGCATGCCTTGTATTAAGCATACCTTTGGATTTTAAATACTTCAAGCTCTCATGATCAGAATGGATTATGAATTCCTTTGGCCATGAATAGTGTTGCCATGTTTGTAGATTGCTCACTAATGCATACAACTCCTTATCATAAGTAAGATAGTTTAATGCTGCCTCACTAAGCTTTTCACTAAAATAAGCACTTGGTTTAAAATCCTGCATCAAAATAGCTCATATCCCAATTCCATATGCATCATATTCAATCTTAAAAACTTTATCATAATTAGGCAAACATAGTAAAGGTGCATTAATCAACTTATCTTTTAAAGTATTAAAATCTTTCTCATGCACATCATCCTACTTAAACACAACATTCTTTTTAACAAGTTTATAAAACTAAAGTTTTTCACAAACTTTCTATATAAACTTGCAAAACCATGAAAACTTCTTACCCCATTTACATTCGTAGGTGTTGCCCAATCTCTAATTGCCTTAACCTTATCTTTATCTACACTTATTCCATGCGAATTCATAACAAATCTAAGAAAAACAATGGATTCCATGCAAAACGCATATTTCTTAAGATTAGCATACAATTTATGCTCCTTTAAAGTACTAAAAATAGCATACAAATGTTTAACATGATCATCCAAATTTTTACTGTATACTAAAATTTCATCAAAGTAAACCACAAGAAGTTTCCCACTGAAAGAATGCAACACATGATTCATTAATCTCATAAAGGTACACAGTGCATTAACTAAACCAAAGGGCATCATTAACCACTTATATAAACCATATTTTGTCTTAAAAACTATTTTCCTTCATCACCTTCTTTCATGCGAATTTGATAATAGCCATTCTTTAAATCAATTTTAGAAAACACAAATGAACCATGCAATTCATCAAGCATATCATCTAACCTAGGATTAAGATGTCTATACTTTACAGTGATTTTATCGATGGC
>JBBYHO010020327.1:0-12433 GCA_038382025.1 Adansonia gregorii
AAAATAAAGGTAAGAAAAGGTTTTCTTGCAAAACTAAAACATCATATCATGCATTCAAATAAGGAGAATGTTTTTTTTATATTGATTCATGAGAATAATAGGGAGTATTTTTTTATACTGATTCATGAGAATAATAGGGAGTATTAAAAGAATCCGTGTTTATCTCTTTTGACAAATGAACTTTGATTCTATGGAAAATTGAGGTAAGAAAAGCTTTCCTACAAAACCAAATCATAAACATCATTTATCCCAGTAGGGATAATGTGTTTATGGTGACAAATCATAAAAAAAATCTAGATTATGAAAGAAATCTATGTTTGATTCTAAAGAAATAAGGAAGGAAAGCCTTTTACTGCAAAATCAAAGCATCAAAATCATGTATCCCAATGAGGAGAATGTATTTAAGGTGCTGAATCATAAGAATAATGGAGATTATTACAAGAATCCATGTTTGTCCTTTTTAAAGATGAAAATTGATTTTAAAGAAAATAATGGTAAGAAAAGCCTTTCTTCCAAAAATCAAAACATCAATATCATGTATCCCAATGAGCAGAATGCATTTATAGCGTCAATTCATGAAAAGAATGGAGATTATTACAAGAATCAATGTATGTCTTTATTGATGGATAAACTTTGATTCCAAGGATAATAGAGGAAAGAAAAACCTTTCTTACAAAATGAAAGTGTCAATATCATGTATCCTAATGAGGATAACATGTTTATGGTGCCCAATCTTGTGAAGAATGGAGATTACTACAAAAATCCATGCCAAGTCTTTCAACAGATGAACTTTGATCCTAAGCAAAATGATAAAAGAAAAGCTTTTCTTGCAAAATCAAAGCACCAATATCATGAATCCCAATCAAGAAATTGTGTTTTTGGTACCTATCGCAATGTACCCCAGGGTGGATCCTTGTAGATCTATGGGTGTGTATGACTTAAAATATTTTCCTAACTTAGAAATGTCTTCTTGATCAAGACTTTTCGTTTGGCAATGTGATAAGGATAAGAATTTACGGATTCTTAACTTATAGTATAGTGAAAGGGACCATAAGACAAATCGCTCATCTTATTGGTCTCGAATGACCATCATGAAATGGCCACTGCTTGGAGTCACCACTGATCATTTAGGGCTAGGCATGATCGGATGCCTATTAAAACCTATGTTTTGAGTTATGAAACTTAAAACATCAATCCTGTGGTCTACATAATGCAAAGATTCATCGTTTGGGTTTGAGAGTTGGTTACACATGATGAGGTACGATCCTCTTCGCGACGCTCGAAATCGATACCGAACTAGCTATGTCTTTCTCGATTTCGATTCTTTCGATCTTAAGTTGTCATTATTTCGATATAACCCCTTTTAATGCATGAATCTTATAAAACTAATCCAGGTTTTGATGAAAAAAATTTAATCTTATATACGCCCTGGAGAGATGGAAAATATAAAGATTTTCAGTAAAAATGACCTTTAGATTTTACTTTGAAAATGGAATGTTCCACTTTAGGCACTGGAGAGATACCCATGTGAAACAATACCTTTAATTTTATTTGAAACAATTTGAAAATATGAATGCAAATAATCATCACAAAGAAATCATGTTAATAAGACAATAAATAAAGTAATCATAACATAGATCATTCAATGCAATGATAAAGAAAAGGAATATACTATTGGAATTTATCTCGCTATTG
The DNA here is from genome assembly GCA_038382025.1 of Adansonia gregorii. Classification (NCBI taxonomy): domain Eukaryota; kingdom Viridiplantae; phylum Streptophyta; class Magnoliopsida; order Malvales; family Malvaceae; genus Adansonia; species Adansonia gregorii. Next base: position 1,696 of record JBBYHO010020327.1, read on the forward strand.
GCTTCGATTATCTAAGAATAACTGAATCGATAATTTTTTAGATGCATCTGGGTTTCTTGATTAAATAAGGTTTGTCTGATACATTCATGAGAGTCCAAGAAAGAGAAAACTATAGGGTTAGAGTATCCATTTGAAAAGATAAAGTTAGAGTATCATTTCAAAAAAATAGGGTTGGAGTATCCTTATAGATGACAAATAATTTTGTTAAAGAAGGATTTTTAAATCTTGACAATTTTCAAAAGCGGGGTTGGAGTATCCCCTTAGAAGTCAGGTTTGGAATATCCCCGTGGTTGATAAATTATTTTGATAAAAAAAAGTTTTTTTAATCTCAACAATTTTGAGAAATAGGGTTGAATCAGTCAGATAGGGTTAGAGTATCCCCAAAAGTGATACGTTTGTCACTTTTTAGAAAAGTCGAGTTGGAAAACTTATGTTGGCAAAACCTTGTGATTTAGGGAATGTAAAAGCCTTTCAACAACTATTGGCAAAAAAAATTATTGTGAATGAGGATGGTTAAGATGTAAAATGTGTCTGTGCCTTGATATAAGCCTATGGGAGGTCAAAGAAAACTCTTGAATCTAATTAGGTTGACATAGAGACATTCGAATGTCTCAAGACAAAATTCAGAAAAATAATTCGATTTTGACCAAAATCAAAAATAGGGGACAACATCGCGCTATCTTGCTTCCCAAATTTATTCTAAATTGGTTCAAAGGATTTAGAAGGTGGACAAGAAAGCATTAGAAAGGTAACTCGATAAAGGTCATCCTAAAAATATTCCCAGTACCTTAAAAAGAAACTTTCTAGGGGGAATAAATTTTTAATTTCGGATTGATAGTGCTACTAGCAGAGCATATGAGGGACAAGGTGTGCCAAAATTTGAAAAATCACCTTAGACTTATTCAGTATCAAAGAATTGCAACTGACACCTTTCTGAAAAGGAAATTTCATGAATATTTTTGGAAAAATATTTAAAAATTTTAGAAAAATCATTTAGTGGGCCTGAACAGTCCAACCAGAATACATGTTTGGATTCTAGAAGATCTAGACAGTTTAGATTTGAAAAATCATAACTTTCTCATCCGGACTAATCCAAGGGTGCATAAGACACCATTTTAAACATAATTCGAGATGATTTTATAAAAAAAATCAAAAAATTCATGAAAAATCATATAGGAGTTTAAAGTGATTTTTTAATTTGCAATAGCTGTGCTGCCAGCAGGGGACAAAGCAAAGTAGGGGATATCTCTCATTTTTTTATGTCTACAAGTCCAAACTCGAGTCATTGACATTCAACCATCTATGACTGAAGGCAAAGAGTGGCATAAGCATCACAAACTCATTTGCATAGCCCCAGAGTAGTTTGGGATAATGAAATAGCCTGTTGATTATACCATTAAAGGTTTTAACTTAAGAAAAAGGCATAAACATTTAGGGAATAATTGTAAGACCATTTTCATTTCAAAATCAGAAGATTTGAGCTTGTTTAACCAAGATTCCAAATCTGGAAAACTTAATTTTCCCCAAGGTATTTTGCTAGTCTTTAAGGAAAATGCTAAGTCCATGCTAATCCTCACTGGTTGAGGTTAACATGCTTGGCTTAGAGGTTTCGAAAATCAATTTTTATAAGCCATCAAACATGCATTTTGACAACAAACATACTAGGGGATGGCATATAACATGAATGGGGATGCTAATTTTATTAATGGCCTAGACAGAGAAAGTGTTATGCACTTTGATAAGAAATTCTTATGGATACTGAAAATGATAATGATTCATGCAAGTTAATGTGTAAATGTGCTTGAAGTATGTTAGGCTAATGATTCACACTTAGGTTAAGGATAACAAGATGCATGGACATGGCATAAAATGCATGAGCAAGAGATATTAAACTAATGAGGATGAAATAAGGCATTTTGCTCATAAAAGGGGCATTAAGGCATCCAAATCTTAAACTATCACAACCATGCCACAATAATGCATGATAATCCTAAGAGGGTGATGGAAACATGGAGGGCTCACTATAATGATGAAGATGTTCAAAAATAGAAGTGTAAGTGATAGAGTAGGAAGTTATACCAACAAAACTTCAACTTTGGCCAAATAGTTAGAGCAGCAGAGATGGCTTGAATTTATTTCTCTGTCTTGTTGTTAACAAGCAAGAAAAAGAGAGAAATAATTAGGTTGTAGCTCTTATATGGATAAAGGTGATTTTTGGAGCGTGTAGTCATTAAAAATAAGTGTTTCGGGGCTATTTTTTGGTGGTGGGTGAAAAGCTATGGGATTGTGGTTTTTGGTGTACGAATGTGTTTTGGAAATGTAAATGAGTTAGAATCTAACCTTGTTTAGCTGAGATTGAAGTGGTCTATTTATACTAGCCTTTTGGAGCTAAATTGAAAGTGTTTTTAGCCATTTCTCAAAAGGGACAAGGTGATATCAGCATGGTGGCTATAGAGTGGCTGTAGGAGGCAGCATGCTACCAATGTGATGGGCATAAAGTGGCTGATTTAAATAAGAAAATGCTTTTCCAGCAAATAGGGTGGCTGATGGTGATATTAGTTAACAAGCTAGGGAGTATGGTGATCATGTGATGTTGACCTTGTTTTGATCCAATTTAGACTTTAAAAAAATCTTATGATTAATTGAAAAGTTTAAATTCGTAATCTGATATGTGTTTTAATCTTTCTTGATGCAAAGGAATGAGTTAAAATCAAGTTTTGGATCAATGATGGATGAGTCAAAAGTACCTAAACCGTGAAAATGACCTGCATGTATTGATACATTGCATAATGTATCGATACATCTGGTCGAGATCTAGAAACCTTGATGGTATTGATACAATGAATATTGTATCGATACTATGAACCATTGTATCGATACTGTGAACCATTGTATTGATACATTTCTTTACAGAATGCATGTTTTAGTCCTGGCATGGCCTAGTATCGATACATGAGGTCCTATATTGATACAAAGGCTTATGTATCGATACATCTACATGTTATATCGATACAAATGGGGACATTTCAAATTTTTTACGCATTAGAGCATTGTATCGATACATGAGAACCATGTATCGATACATTCAAGTAAAATTATGAATTTTCTCATATCTTTTATCCCTGGACACCTTGAACTGCATCATTTGATGCCACATCTTTGCATTTACCTTTGATATGATCCCTAGGCCTCCTTGACATCCTCAAAATGCTTTTTTTATCGGGCGATAATGTCACTCAATGATCATCGCCCCCTTTTACATTTATGCTCTAGATTGCTAAAAATTAGCTTGGAAAAAATGAGGTGTCTATAGCTGCCCCTCTTTGACCGTTGCTGAGAATCAGGAATAGGGCAAAAACAAATAGACACTATTTTGTTCGGGGTGGATGGATGCTCCTCAGAGCACTAGGCTGTTAGGTTTTCTAAGGTTTAACCCCTTCAGCCAGGTATAGAGTAATGTGGATTTTTTATGTGCGTATTACCAGCTTGTGCAGGCTTTAACTTAAACTTGGGTGCCACCAGCTCATGTAGGCTTTAACATGGGTACTGCCAGCTCATACAGGCTTTGACTTGAACTTAGGTGCCACCAGCTCATGTGGGCTTTGACACAGGTGTCGCCAGCTCGTGCAGGCTTTAATTGAGACTTGGGTGCCACCAGCTCGTATGGGCTTTGACTCAGACTTAGGTGCCACTAGCTCGTGTGGGCTTTAATTCAGGTGTCGCCAATTTGTGTAGGCTTTTAAAGGGTGCCACTGACCTATGGGCTTAAAAAGGTGCCACTAGCTTGTGGGCTTCAAAAAGGGTGCCAAGACTTATGGGCTTTTAAGGGTGCCACTAACTTGTGGGCTTTTAAGGGGTGCCACTGACTTATGGGCTTAAAAGGGTGCCACTGATCAATGGGCTTGAAAGGGTGCCACTTACTTATGGGCTTTAAGGGATGCCACTAACTTGTAGGCTATAAAAAGGTGCCACTGACTTATGGGCTTTAAAAAGAGTGCCACGACTTATGGCTTGAAAAAGGTGCCACGACTTATGGGCTTTAAAGAGGTGCCACTAACTTGTAGGCTTTAAAAAGGGTGCCACAACTTGTGGGCTTTAAAACATGTGGCAACAAAGTTTTTGATAAAACCTATAATACAAGCTCTTCTTAATAGAAGTTCATGGCAATTTCCTGTCGAAAAGTGTTTTGGCACTAGTTCTTAACAAAACTTCTGACGAATGTTCTTGATAGAAGTTTTTGATGATAGTTTCTAGACAATAATTTCTTGCCACTAGCATTTTTGACATAAGGTGGTGAGAAAAGAAAGACCTTACCTGAATGACACTTGGTATGCGAAGCTTAGAGTTCTTACTAGCAATTCTTTAAAGGTTCAGCAAACCTAGCCAGAAATGATACTACAAGAATGATATGATGGTAATATAAGTGCATGATGTGCAATACTATCATGATTGCATGATGTGAAGTCTAATATGGGAGGTAGTTATAGTTCTCTTTATACTTCATTCAGACTCTCAAAGGGATGGCAATTTGTCTTTGATGCAACTGCAGATGAAAATTTGCCTAATCCCACTGGGGATTGTAGGTTATCCTGGCTCTATTAGGGATATGACCAAAAATTTAGTCTCAAGAACTTGGACTATTACATATCTCGATTCAGGAGGGTTAACATTTTCCTGACAAATAAAAGCCATTGTCAACAATATAGAGACTGTTTGCCTAATTAAGCTGATGTTTCTGATTATGATAGGATTCTGATAGAATGCATGGGTCGATTTTTGGCTAGCTTAAAATGGTTTTTCTTGAGATATGGCTTGTTAAAGTAAGAAATAGTTTTATGCATGGTCATGCTGAATGGGTGTTTGGATGCAAAAAGTGCATGATCTTAACAATCGGGGTGTAAGCAGAGTTCTCTATGCTTTTCTTTTCTTTTTGATGTAATATCAAGATGCCCCAATGCACATTTCAGTTAAGTATCAAACATTATCAGTTAAATGACAAGTGTAATGTGAATTGTATAGGGGTTGAAAGAAACAAGACAATATTTATTTATGATAACAAAGAGAGATAACTGAATACACTATTTGACAAGCAATTGATAAGGTAGAGAGGAAGATGATCCTTTAGGTGAAAGATGTCTTTGACAATCATGACATGGATGTTCTTCAGGTGCTTTTCAGAATCTTTCTCAAACAATGAATGTGCCTAGCATGAGCTGATCTTCAAAAGATCTCTAGGGTTACTTTGTATTGTCTTGTATATGCTCTCGATTCATACCCCATCAAAATTAATCTTCTCAAGTTGCCCTTGCAGGTTTTCAACCATAGTTGGGTTGGTTGCCCAAATATCTTTTTTGGATTTTCATCTAGACCTCTTGTTTTTTTTTTGGTTTTTTTTAAAGATGCCTTTTCAGGTTTGTGCCTCCTACGTATAATATTTCTTGATGGAATCTAAGTTGATTGGGTTGGGTAATACTTTGCCATCAATTTCTGACAAGATTAAGGCCCTTCTAGAGAAAGCTTGCTTCACTATATATGGTCTTTCCTAATTAAGGGTCCACTTACCCTGTGCGTCTTTATGAATTGAGAGGATCTTCTTCACTACATATCACCTAGGTGAAATTATCGTAGGCACATCTTTTTGTCATGGGCTCTAATCATATGCTTTTGATACATTTGACCATGATAAATGGCCTTCATGCATTTTCCCTTGATGAGGTTGAATTGGTCATATCTGTTCTTGACCCATTCGACTTCATCAAGTTTGGTTTCCATCAAGACTATGAGGGAAAGGATCTCAACTTCAATAAGCAATACAGTTTCTATCCCATAGATAATAAAAAATGGAGTAACAGCTGTAGAAGTGCGAACTGAGGTCTGATAGACATGAAGTGCAAAGAATAGCTTCTCATGCCAGTCTTTGTAATTCTCGACCATTTTTTTAACTATTCTTTTAATTTTTATTGGCTACCTTGACTGTCCCATTCATCTTTGGGTGATAAGGGATAGAATTATGATCCTGGATCTTGAACTATGAGTAGACTACTTGTATCATGTTATTATTTAAGTTGCTTAAGTTATCTATGATGATTTGGTTTGAGAGGCCATATCTACAGATGATGTTTTGTTTAACAAACCTACAAACAGTCAATCTAGTGACATTAGCATATAAAGCAGCCTCTACCCACTTACTGAAATAGTCAATTGCTACTAAGATAAAACGATGCCTATTAGAAGCTATAGGGTTGATTGGCCCAATCACGTCTATGCCCATATGGAGAAAGGCTATGAGGCCATCATAACGTGAAGTGGCGTTGGAGGGACACGGATCTTGTCAGCATAGATTTGACACTTATGGTATTTTTTGACATAATTGATGTAGTTTTCTGTAAGGGTCAATCAGTAATAACCCACTCCATGATTTGCTTGGCCATTTGATGCTCATTGGCATGCATGCCATAAATCCCTTCATGAATTTCTTCTAGAATCTTTTTGGCTTTGAGATTGTTAATGCATTTGAGCGATACTTGATCATCGCTTCTTTTGTACAAGAATTTTTCATTGAGAACAAATCCCATAGCTAGCCTTTTGATAGTTCTCTTATCATTCTCAGTTGCCTATTTGGGATATTGTTGATCCTTGATGTAACAAAGGATTTCATAGTACCATGGTAGACCACATTCTCTTTTTTGATGCTATGACAATGAACCGGAGTTATGTAGATGCTTATCTAGATGGGAGCAATGTTCGACTCCTGGTTGACTTTAAACATGGATGATAATGTAGCCAAAACATTAGCTATTTAGCTCTGTTCTTGAGGTAAGTGTCAAAAACTAATATCATCAAATTCTTTCTTGAGTTCTGCTATCAGTTTCCCATACTACATCAGCTTGGCATCGTGAGTTTACCACATCTTTTCAATTGGTAGATGACTAGGGCTGAATCATCAAATACCTGTAATATCTTGATATTCCTCTCAATGGTTGCTTGAAGCCCCATGACATAAGCTTTATAGTCGGCAATATTATTTGTGCAGTCAAAATTTAGTCTTGCTATAAATGGATAATAGCTTACATCAGGTGACATGAATATTGCCATGATTCCATGTCCTAGAGCATTTGATGGTCCATCATAATACATATTCCAAGATTGATCTTGGTTGAAGGCATCTTCATTCTAAAAAATGTACATTAGATCTTCATCTAGGAAGTCAAAATTTAAGGGTTCATAATCATCTACCGCTCGACTTGCCAAAAGGTTAGCTATTGCACTACCTTTGATGGCCTTTTGACTAACATAGGCAATGTCGTATTCAAAAAGTAGGACTTGCCATCTAGTTAGCCTTCCTGACAATGCAGAGGCTTCACATAGATACTTGATAGGATCGAGCCTTGCGATTAACGATGTAGAGTGATATAGCATGTACTGCCTAAGTCTCTTGGTTGTCCACACTAAAGCATAGCATAACTTCTTGACTGCAGAGTAATTGCACTCATATTTCGTAAACTTTTTGCTTAAGTAGTAGATTGCTTGTTCCTTCTTTCCTGACTCATCATGTTGCCCTAATACATAACCCATAGACTTGTCAAAGACTGCCATGTAAAGCATTAAAGGTCGACTGGGCACCGATAGCACTAACGCTAGTGGGCTTGATAGATAATGCTTGACTTTAACAAAGGCTTCTTGACATGCCTCATTCCACTCTCCTAGATTTCATTTGTGAAGGAGCCAAAAGATAAGGTCATATTTATCAGTAAACTGGGATATAAATCTAGCAATGTAGTTCAATCTCCCTAAAAAGCTTTTTATTTCCTTTTGGGTTTGAGGTGGTGGCATATCTTGAATGGCTTTGACTTTGTTCGAATCAACTTCGATCCCTTTTTGGTTGATTATAAAACCTAAAAGCTTACCTAAAGTGACTCTGAATGTACACTTGGCAGGATTCAATTCGAGTTGAAATTTTCGTAGCCGTTCAAAAAGTTTTTAAAGGTCCATGACATGCTCGTCTTCTTTCATTAACTTGGAAATCATGTCATCAATGTAGACCTTAATTTCTTTATGCATCATGTCATGGAATAGGGCTACTATGGCCCGTTGATAGGTTGCCCCAGCATTTTTGAGTCCGAAAGGCATGACATTATAGCAAAATGTCCCCCACATAGCTACAAAAATTGTTTTCTCCATGTCTTCGGTGCCATCTTGATCTGGTTGTAGCCTGAGAATCCATCCATGAAAGAGAACAGAGAATTCATGGCTGTGTTATCTACCAAAGTGGGGTAACAAAAAGTTATCCTTGGGACTGCTTGATTTAGATCTTGATAATCAACACACATTCATACCTTGCCATCTTTCTTTGAGACTGGGACTATATTAGCAACCCATTCTGGATATTTGGCTACTCCAATAAACCCTGCATCAAACTACTTCTTGACTTCCTCTTTAATTTTGGGGAGCATTTTTGGCTTTATCCTCTTTAACTTTTATCAAATTGGTTTGCATCCAAGCTTGATAGGAAGTTTATGGACCACTATATTAGTGTCTAGTCTTGGCATGTCTTGGTATGACCAGGCAAATATATCTCGATATTCTTGGAGTAGGTCCATCAGCTTTGTCATAGTTGTTGACTTTAATAAGGTTTTGATTTTAATCTCCTTTTGGTCTTTCTGAGTACCTAGATTTATTACTTTCGTTGGATTTTTATGGGGCATGATATGCTTCTCTTCTTGCTTAACTAATCATAAGAGGTCTGGTGGTACAAAGCTTTTTTTGAAATCTTCTTCATGATTGATTTTACTAGTACCAATTAACTGTTCAAAATCAATCTTCAAAAACCCATCAAACACATCCATGTCACTATAGTTAAGAACCTGAAAGGGCAAAGAAATAAACATTGCAAAAGGCACACGGACAACTAAGGGATTTGGATAAAAATAAAGGTAAAAGAGTAATAAAGACAAAAAGGTTGAAAACTAATACACAATATGGAATGATATATTCAAAAGTCATTTCATTGATAATTTTTTATAAAAAAAATGCCCCTTACACAAGATGCCTATCTGCCCTTGGCAAGGATAAGTTTTTATTTCTTGACATTACATGAAAAGGACACAAAAATTGTAGGGGCTTCCATCATGACCCCTTCATCAAAATCAGGTCTTAATGGAAGAACATGAATTTTATGGCTCGGTATCTTGGAGATAAAGGTTGTTAAGTGCCTTATTTAGGATGACCATGACATCTTTAGCCTTTTGCTCTTCTAATTAGCTTGGATCAATTCATCCTCTTGAACGAAATATCTCATGGAGAAATGGAAACATTGTCAGTTTTTTTCCCCCTCTCGACCTAGTGATCGTGTCATCTCCTGGTTACAGGTCCTCTTTTCTTGCTGCTTTCTTAAGTGCACATTGGCTTTAAATCTTACGCCTCTTTTGTTGGCTTGAGTGATGACCTATAAGGTTTGGGCTATCCCTTGCAAATTTTTGCCAAACCCTTTTCTAGCACAAAAACCTTTACCAATAGTCATTTTTAAACCTGAATAGGTACTTTTTGACAGATGAGGTTCAACTATTGGCAATCATTCTCCCATAAATGTTGCATTGACAAACTTGAAGGATTTAAATGATGAATTTGGTGCATCTTCATTAGGCTCTATGTAGATATCTTCAGTGAAAGTAGTGGTGATCATTTTTTCTTCAGCCTCGATAGTGACTACTTTATCATTTATCATAAATTTGAGCTTTTGATGGAGAGAGAACAAGACGACTTTGGCGAAGTGTATCCATGGTCTTCCCAATAGATAGTTGTAAGAAGGATTAATATCCATAACTTAAAAGTCCACTTCATATGTACATGGCCCTATTTGGAGCTAGATTGTGATATTTTTAATTACTCTTTGATATATTCCATCAAAAGCTCCAACTATGGTGTGGCTACTTTTGATGTTAGACTGATCGACAGGGAGTTTACTTAATGTAGTCATAGGCATGACATTGAGGGCCAACCCATTGTCTATAAGTACTTTAGGCAAAATGCATCCCTTACGATGGGTAGTGATATGCAAAGCCTTACAACTGCCCCTACCTCTAGGTGGGATCTTATCATCAGTGAATAATATATAATTATTGGCCATGATGTTAATCACTAGTCGTTCCAACTTCTCTACGGAGACATCTAGGGGTACATATGATTCATTTAGCACCTTTAGTAAGGCATTTCGATGAACTTTTAAATTCACTGTGCTTAATGAACTTAAGCAACTCCATGGCTTCTCTTTTGTTCACTGCTTCTTTGACTTTTTTGGGTTCAAAATTCTTTGCTTGGGTCTAAACAGTGCTGGTGCTTGGAGATGCATCAACCTTTTATTTTTCTTAAGCTAGGGGAACATAACACATATCGCTGCAGGTTAGGCGACTAATTCCTGACAGTTCTATTATAGCAGTTGAATAAGTTAGTTCTTCAATCATTACTACCTGATTCTCATATTTCCATGGGACAGCTTTGTTGCTCTTATACAGGAATGGTTTAGGTACTTCCATAACTAACTTTGGTGTAGGTGTCGAAAAACTGACCTCAGAACTTAACTTGCCATAAAGAATGAAGGGTTAATTTCTCTCGTAAGGTGGGGGTATGGTTTCATCTCCTATCATATTGATAGATTCAACAGAAGTGATCCCATGATAGAATTCTATCTGACCTTCATTTATCATTCTTTGAACCATGGACCTAAACTTCTTACATGCTT
>JBBYHO010020358.1:0-12429 GCA_038382025.1 Adansonia gregorii
CCTTCTTGACATCCTTAAAAGCTTTTTCGCCGGGCGACATCATTGTCCCCTCTTACGTCGATGCTCCAGATTGTTAAGAAAAATTAGCCCGGACAAAATAAGGTGTCTACAGCTATCATTCGTAAAAAATTAATAAGTCACTTTAAGAGCCTGTCTAGTCACTGCAATCCTACTCATACTTTCACTATCATTTATGCCATTCAACAAACTAGAGAGGCCTTCCACATGTAATAAGAATAAATAAGCAAAAAGTGGGTTTCCTTGCTGTAATCTTCAAGTATGAAAAATTAAGCCACATTGTCTTTCATTTATGATCATTGAATGTTAGACTATACATACACACATCGTGATTAAACATACCTATTTGTCAAAGAACCCATTCTCTGAGGGGAAATCCTAAGCTTATCATATCAAAATAGGTATAAATATTTAATCAGAATTAAATATTCATAGTGGTACTGAATGAATAAATACTCAAATCTCCTCAGGACCTTAGGAAAAGATGTACATGTGATCGAATAGAAATTTTAAAACGCAGATCTGATAGAAATCATACCTTCCTAGAGACTCGCAACTCTAGGCATGTCGATCCTTACGCGAATGCACCATAGGTTGATTATTACAATCTCTTTTAGAGGCCAAAAGCAGCATAAGTGTTCTGCTTCTAATAGTGATCCACATAGATGCCTATTGGACTCTTCATGAGGTTTGGTGGTTCTTCAATGCTACCCAGAAGACTTTTTAAGCCTTAACCAAAAGAAATTAGCCAACATGTTTAAATCTAAAGTGATTTGGGAACAATTCCCATGCCTATTGCATTAAAGAAAAGAGAAAATAACTTCGTAGGGAAATTTTTGTTTTTTGCATATGCAGGTAAATGAATCAAAAAAATCCTAATTTTTCACTATGGTTAATTCCTTTAGGATTGTAATAGGATAAAAAACTGATTTTCCATCTTTCGTTGTGATCAAAACACTTTTTGATCACCTAGAATGCAAATCTACACAATCAAGCATAAAAAAGTGAAGATTTCGGCTTTTGTGAAAAATTAATCTCTCAATGCTAGAAAATTGTTTTTTCTAATTTCTTTGTGCCAATAGCGATTTAAGAACATTCAAAAAAAATCCATGAAAACATAAAAAAAAAAGCCTAGGGAAACATATGTGTCGCACCAAACCCTCAAGGAAGTCTAGGGTTAATGCCTAAGGTTTTTCTTAAGGCTCTTATAAGCCAAAAAGCCTTATAATGTATTCAAATACACCCTGGGCTATGTTAGGCTTGACTATTAGGTCAACTAAGCTTATTACTAATTTATCCAAAAGGTGGTCCCACTTTAAAATATTTCTTAGAGCGCAATTAAAACTATTTTAAATAGCTTGTAACCCAATAGCACACCAAGGATGGTTATTCCATGCACCAAGCCCATTAGCAAGCCTAACTTAGAGTAGTTCACAACTAAACTCTTTTGACTTGATAATTAAGGCTTTTGGCCCAACCCCTAAATTTACATATTAAATGATTTAATTCACAAATTAAATTTTCCAACTCAAGTAAAACAATTTTACTTCATGTAAATTGTATTAAATAATTAATTAAATAATTATCAAATAATTATTTAACTTTTCAAATACAATTATTTAGCTTTATTTAGTAATATTAACCATGTCTACAAATAGACATAAAATATTTTAATAAGACATTCTTATCTCTATTGCCATATTAAGATATCTCTAACTAGGTTTCATAAATCTAATTTATGTTTTAAATTATTCTTAATTCTATTTATTCAATAAAGTCCTCCTCATTATATTTTTTATTTAATAAGTCATGCTTAATTAAATCTCAGCTTTAATCCAATAGATCATCTTATTATGTGTCACCCATTAGGTTTCCATCATAATGTCAATAAATATAATTACCTAATTAAGGGTATTTATATCTATAGACCAAGATCAGCCTTTAGCAAGGAATCATGGCCACTCGATATGCAAAAAGAGTTATATGACCTTTTAAGAAACCTTTTAGTAACTAACTTTTCAGTATACTTTTGTCCTTTCATAAGATATCCCAGAAAGACCATAAGCATGGTCTAGTTTCTACTCGTGTATCAATCCTTATTAGTTCCTGTAGTTTTCTGTTAACCTCATGAATTTAGAGAAAAAAATTTCTTATAAGTCCGTCATTTGTTGGACAACAACTTATCAAGTTAACCAAAGCTAAAAACATGAGATATGTCTCCAATGTCACTTAGAGTGGTGAATCCTTTTTGGATCACTCATTCATCCATCACATGACTCATGTCATACCCAACATACCTTACCTTAAGTATCCACCCATTGTAGAACTATTTTAGATAAATCAAATTATGACGCTTCTCATATAAGATAACCTAATATCACAAGTCTGAGGACTAATATACATGACTAGCACACGAGAACATATTCCATAGATACTTGAGTGACTTATACCAAATAGAGTTCTCATATGAAGCATGATCAGTGAACTTGTTTCCATAAAACAAGTACCCATATTCTATCTCTAAGTATCTTTGTACTTCAACTTCTATGAGATCAAAAAGTTGCATGCATCAAATGCATGGAGGCTTAGCATATGCTAGCCTTTGTGCATTGTCAATGCCCTATCTTGACAATATGATCACTAGGAACATTTTGAAAAACATGGCTTTGATGCTTAAGGATCTCATCATTATAACTCATTACTAACTTTGCAAGGCCATTATTGTTCTTAGGCTTCATCCAATTAGTGTTTGCATGATTGTTAATCACACCACTAACATGGAGAAAAACCTTAAATTACTAGCATAAGTGATTGGTTTGCATTATTAATTATTATATGCCTCACCCAATCTGATTGGCTCTAGGGCATATACTAACATTCTCTTCATAATTCCTCCCAAGTAGCTTTACTCGACCTTGTCATGAAGCTTATATCTAGTTTAAAAGTACTGACCTATTATCCCATTTTTTTTATTTCTCATTGCATGAAGCATCTCATAAGCTACCATAGCATTGTCAAAGGTCATTCTTGTCAAGACAAATGGACTTTGATTTTCACTTATCACTAAGGGTAATACTTGTTTCAACCCATTACCTAAAACTTTCGATATTGTCTTGTATATTATATTACAAGGACTTATCAATCGATAATCCTTCATAGACTTTGGGGCTTTTGGCTTAGGTATCAAACCAGGTTTCTATTGTTTATCTGAGATAGAGGAAACCATCATTTAAAAAGCCTAAGATCACTTGCATGATATCCTCACCCACTATATCCCAATATGGCTGATTAAAGGAAGCTTTCATACCATATGAGCTTGGAGCCTTATTAGGATTCATTTGATTCAAAGCTTTCATAATCTGAGTAGCTGAGTACTATCCATACATTGCCTCATCTCACTATCTACTATGCCCCTTACCTTGTTAAGAATATTCTACATCACCCTCTTATCCGATCCCCTAGAAGAATAGTACTTTGAATAAGTTTTTAAATAAAATAAGTCTGCTCTTTTTTCTTCAAAGACTTAACTTTTTAGTTACCTCAAATCGGATGAAATGATGGAAAAAGGAAAAGCTTAAATATTTTAAATAATAAAATGACTCTTATAACCTTAGTTTTTTTAAAAAAATCAAATATCATTATAATTCATTATCCATAAGGATGAAAAATTGGACCAAACTAATTAGTAGAACCAATCAATGAGGAATCAATGGTCTATCTGGTTCGATGCTATAAAAACAACCAAAATTTATTTGGTTTTTGTAAATGAAGAAATTAACAAAGTAGTCAGTACCGTATCGATAGGCACATCATTTTTTTTGTGGTACGTATCGATATCGATGTATTTAGATGTACCATTTTTGATTTACTGATATTTTTCAAATAAGTTTTCATATATATATATATATATATATATACACACACATAGCATATTTTTCAAGTTCCTTAATAAAATATATCTTGTATACAAATGCAAATGTACTTCCATTACATACATATATATATTTATATGCAAATATAAATTTTAATATTGTAAAATTTTAATATTCAAAATTTTTAACATAAAATATATAAAAATATATAAAAAAATTTTTAAAATATAGTAAATTATTATTAATTAGGTTTAATAGTTCAATTTAATGTATGTATTTTACTTTTAAATGTAATTATAAAAAATAAAAATGTGAAGACCAAAAATTTAGAAATTGGTTTTAAAAAATCAAATAATTGAAAATATTTTAAAATAAAAAAAATTAAGATCTTGTACCAACCGATATAGACCGGTACAACTAGTGCGGCCTAATACAAAAATCAAATATTTTCATACTGATACCATTTCATTTTATCTTAAGATCGATAATGATACGATATTGACTACATCGAATTTGAACCCATAACCTCGTATAACTAGAAAGCATATCATTAAACTAAATTCACATTTTGATTAATTATTTGCTTTATGTAATGTCATTTAACATTGAAATCAATTTAAAAATATTTAAAATCTTATTTAAATGAACTAATCGGTTTAACTAATTTAATTGATTGGAATGAAAATCATAAATCATACTAGTTTAACTTCTGATTTGAATTTCTTTACATTGATTGTTGTTGTAGTTCATTCAACAAACAGCTACACACCTCAAGTTCTAATTTATATTAATCTCCTTTAGTAAATAGCCGATACATTTGAGATTACATTCAGACTTATACCCAAGAGTAGTATAACCCCTTCTGCCTTTTCTCCTTCATTTCAACAGGTGAAAGTTTTCAAGTATTAGGTCTTAGGATTATAGGTTGGGTGGAGGCGTGTTTGCATTGGAAATTGGTACATTCGTTTTGTGCTTTGCAAATTTAAGAGATCGTGGTTTGATGGCATTTATGGTGTAGGTAGTAGAGCTGGCAAGGTTTTTGATTTTGAGTTTAATGTTGCTGGGGTTTAGTTGGCTGTTTATACAGGTTTAAAGATTCATAAGGTCTTTTATAGATAAGGATGGATTTGTCTACGAGCCAAGTCAAGATATGTCTCAAAATTTTTTAAAAAATTTTTTTACTTTAATTTAAGTCAGCTCTAAAATCTATTTCATTAATTATTATATTATTAAAAAGTTATATTATATTAATATTTATATGTTTTGTAATTAAATTTAAATAAAAATATTATTTTTATTATTAAAAAGAAATTTGGGCTAAACCAACTTAATTTTAAAAAATCTTGTCGAAAACTTGACATGTACTGTTATACCTATATGTGAAGGCCCATGCCTAATATGAGTTCAGCTCGGGCAAAAATAAATCAACCATCGATCATATAGGAAATCTATATAGAATGAAGTGTTTTCTCAAAACTCTAAGCTTAATTCTTATTGTATATTTTGCTATTTTATTGTCTTACAACTTCCTTCTTTAAAACTCTTTTTGACTTAAATTTCAAAGTGCGTCTTAAAGTATCAATTATGATACTCTTCTAACTTTTCTTGTATTACAGATCTTCAAGTTACACATATTATCAACCCCCTCTAATAATTCTTGCATCAACATTTACTTATAGAATAGGTAATCCAGCCATGGATAAGAAGTTTGGGAATAGTATGAATTCAATTTGTTGGGCATGGTGAAGAGCTTGGTTTAATACTTTTGGTCAAATCAGTCATAAGCGATTTTGCAATATTAGATTTCAAGTTACTGATAAGCATATTAAGGGCATAATCAGATGACAATTGCAAGAAATTGAGTTTTTCCCGTAATCATGATATTGCTTCACAGTAGGTGTTTGCTTTAATTCCACCAAATTAGCTATGGCCATGGGGTGGGTCTTTACATGTATATATATATATATATACACACACACACACACACACACACACACACACATATATATTCTCTAAATACAAACATCTCTTGCAGTTCAACAGTATACACACACACACACATATATATTCTCTAAATACAAACATCTCTTGCAGTTCAACAGCATAGGGCACTCCATATCAACTTATCAAACACCCCTTGGATTCGACAGCTATGTTGATGCCATTGTTAGACTTTACCATTTGCGGCTCAGCATAGCGACCCTAACCTTAGATCTTTCCAGTACCCTTTTAGCCTCCAAGTATTTCATGCTTTATGTACTACCCTTTAAAGCTTTCAGCAGTAAAGTTAGTACACTCTGGTTTGAGCTTTGAACACTTTATATAATTCAGAGAACAAAAGAAACAACCGTCTTAAATCTTTAGCTCCGTTTTTCCAATGGACGGCTATGAAGTACAAAAAGGAATAGATAAAAATATGACAGGTAAAATATATTATATATTTTTTAATTAAGAGTTTTTATTTTATGCAATAACAATATATAACTCTATGTATTATGCTGTTTCATTAAAAAATTTTAAAAATAAATATAAATAATTTTATTTTTAACAAGATATCATCATTTAATTTATTGACAGTGTATAAATTTATTTATTGTTAATGTATCAAATATAAATTTTTTAATTAATTCAAAATTCATATATAAATGGATATTATTTAAATTTTTCTTATCAAAATTCTTCTCCATTTTGAGTAATTAAATTAGATTTTTATTGATAACATTCATTTTAAATAATTCTTATTGAATATTTTTAAATTATTTTAAGACTCAACATCACACAAATATTAATTTTTTTAAAGCCCAAAAACAATCTTTCGCCTTTGGGCTAAACTAAGTAATCAAAATGTAATATGGAGTAATTATTAGCTCCTGGCCAAGCCCAAATTTTATAAAGAAAATCCTAATTTCTATAATTTTTTTCCTTTTTTCATTCATCGATCGTTCCAACACAAACAGAATAATATCTCTTTCCTTATCTTTTTCTTTTTCTTTTTTAATTTTTTTCTATATTCCGATGTGTTTTTGTACGTATTTAAGTATGTTAATGGTATATTTATATCAAACATTGATACAACATCAATACAAAAAAGATTCTGTCATGTCCCTGCTTCATAAATAATTAGGTAGAGCCAATCACAGTTTCAACGCATTTTAAGGCTGATGTAATTGTAAAATTATGTATAAATTTTCCAAATGGATTAGCTAAAACCTCGACTGTTTGGAAATTAGTCCAACTATCAGCATCATTCACGTGGTCATTTGTCTCATTGTTAAAAACTAATATACAATAAAATAA
This sequence comes from Adansonia gregorii, assembly GCA_038382025.1. NCBI lineage: Eukaryota > Viridiplantae > Streptophyta > Magnoliopsida > Malvales > Malvaceae > Adansonia > Adansonia gregorii. Next base: position 7,188 of record JBBYHO010020358.1, read on the forward strand.
AATTAATTAAATTACGTGTAAGCCTGGCATTAAGTATTTAAGACTAAAACCGGAAACTTTTTTAATAAAGTCAAAAATATAACGGTGCACTTGGCTTTTATATATGTTTAGTCAAACAATGGCAATGGAGTTAGGTGGTAATGCAAGATACTTATTAGAATCTTCAAATCCAATTTCATACCTGCTTTGAACTTTTCATCAGAAATGATTGCAGATTTGATATTTATAATTTTTTTTTGTTAATATTTGAATTTCAGTCTAGGTAATTATCTTAAAATTTAAATTTATTTATAATCCATATTAAATTATATATAATTATTCGAATTTAAATTAAATAATTTTATTTATTGAATATATTAATCTGTTAGATATCCAAATTCAATATGTGATTAACCTTGAAAACTAAGATTTGATTCCTTGCATGACTAGAAAATTTTTATATTTTACAATAAATAAATAACAAATTTGAATGATTGAATCTATTATTTATAAAAATAATTCAGATTTGGATAATGAATTTACGTATTTAAATAAGATATATATAAAACTAACATGAATTCGAATAATGAATATAAAAAAATTCATATCATATCTGTTTGAAATACACTATAAATAATAATTATATTACTTGAATCCGTACTATCTATTGTAATTTTCATTTTTTAACTATGAATCTTCTTCACATTTTGACACCAGAAGGAGGGATGAACTATTAATTAATAGTAGTAGAATAAGAGAAAAACTAAGCTTCGCCTCTCAGTTTGATTAAATACCTTTTGACAAAGAAAGAAATTCACAGACAACCTCAAAACTCAGAGAGAGGAGGAGAGAGAGAGACGGGCGGTGTCTAAAAAAAGCGAACAAGTTAAATAATGTGGCTGCACTAAGATTAATTATAATCAGAGAACCAATTAAAATCAAATGACAGGCTAATTAATCTAAGCAACTTAAATCTTTTTTTTCCCTTAACAAAAGAGTTAACAGTACGGAGATAGTGACAAAGGATTGTAGATTACTGAATGCCAAGCGGGTATGAGCTAAGCTTCGAATTCATCTTCTGCTAATTTGTGGCAGTCACCATGAGGCACAAGTTGCTTCTGATCGACGTCGGAAAGAGAAGAGCGTTTGATGAAGTCCAAGCAGTCTGAAATGGCCTCTGCATAAAAGGAATTGGAGCGCCCCAACGATGGTCTCAACCTGGTGTTGGGTAAACGTACTTCCCTGGGCATCACTAGACTACTACTCCTGCGGCTACCTCTAGCGCTACCGCTTTTCATCATATTGTTAATATTGCCATTCAAACCCATTTTCCTAATTATGAATCGCAAACCTCGGCCGTATGATGATCTCCATCTACTCATTTGCCTGAACAGATAAATAAACCTTGACCGTAGCCCTTGAACCGAAAATCTTCTGTGAATATTGAGCCTAAAACCTTTGCTTCCCCCGTGGCATCTCCTTCCAACCCTGTTGTAGCTCATACGACTATTCATGTTTCAGATCACCCTAAAAATAAAAAAAAGATTCCTATAACCTGTTGCCTTGGAAGGCTTATATATTAGGTGGGAAGAGGACTTTTTGGTTTCAAAGGAAGGATGCAGCTATAAAATCAATGGTAGCTTTTGGAGTATTTTGAACTTTAAGCTGTGGGCGGTCTCTTCGCCAAGCGGGGTATTGTAAAATCTGGATATGACCAATCATGCATAGATAAATAAACAGACGATCAATTTATACTTTTTGTCGCTATTGATATTTTAATAAATTGATTATACGGTTTAATAATAAAATCAATTTTATTATATATATAAAATTTTAGATTAATTTAATATTTATGTCATTTTGATCAATAATGTTATATATATATATTAAAATATTAAAATATTTTTACAATAATTAAATATTTTAATTTATTTAAAATTTGACTTGTACTATTTATGTAAATAAAATATAAAATACAAGAATAAATTAAATAAATGTAAATGATATAAAAATAGTGAAAGTATAAAAAACTAAATTAATTTTAAATATGGATTCTTATATATATATATAAAAAATAAGATGAGGAGGTCTTGTTTTGTATCAGCGGTGATAATTAATGGTAATGGGCAGGTCAGTAGGGTCGTTGTTGTTGAGGGAAAGAAGAAATAAAATAGAAAACAAAAAAAGAATGCATTACAGGTGTCCGTTTTATTGAATATGATATATGAATTTGAATTATATACGAGATAACACAAATATAAGAATTTTACTGTGCAGTAGGACCGGGTGTTCAGGTAAGTTTGTTGTCCAATAGTATCTTTGCATTTATGCATACAATATGATCGTATACATGACATGCTGTAATTTAAAAGGCTTATGTATATATGTGTGTGTATATATATATATAGCTTGCATTAAAATTAAATAACCATTTAACTTTTTATCGTTTTGTTGCAATTAATTAAGTTTTCATTCATTTGCGCTTAATTAAACTTTTGATTGGACAAAATGGGTTAAAAGGCTTTCATCAATTTCGTCTAATTGATGGCTTAATTTTGCGAAAATAGATGTTGAATACTACACGAATAGGTGCACCGTTGTATATTCTAATACAAGTATATATTGATGTTAATATGTTTTGGATCCGTTTCAAGTTTATTAGTACTTTTTAATAATTTTTATATATACATATAAGGAGAAACTCACTTGCATCAGTGTAAAACTTTTTAGTTTTATACTATTTTCTAGCTATGGATAAACATTTATCTAATAGTTAAAAAAAATATAAAAATAAGTGAACAATTAATGATAGATTTACTGTATAATTAATCGTTAAATAAATATTAATTAATGGCAAAATGTAAAACCTAAAAAATATTATACGGTAATGTAAGTAGACATTTCCTATCTATATCTATATATATAACTAATTTTCAAATTTTTAAATAAAATATATATTATATACACATGTTATACCTCAATTATATACATATATACGTGTGTTTATAAAAATTTTAAAATTAATAAATATTTCATATCCAAATTTTAAAATTTTAATAAGGTTTGATAGCCTAATTTAATGAACATATTTTATTTTTAAATATCATTATAAAAAAAATAAAAATGATCAAAATAGAAAAAATTCATAGTTTAAAAAAAAATCAAATAAAATTTTTTTTTGAAAATATAAAAATAAAATTTTTATACCAACCGGTGCATTTCATACCAATATTGACCGGCACATACAAGTATTGACAGACATAGATCAATACAAGCTTATATGATTAGTATAGATTGATGCAAAAATTGAATGTGCACTATACTATTATCGTTTTGTTTGACATTAAAACCGAGATGACTGGTTTGTGCAAGAGAGTGCAACCTATGTTGGTAGGGAACTGATTGCATTAGTTCAAGGCTCAAATTGATAAAAATAAATGTTTGAGGGCTCGAATGAATACAAATAAAGGTTTGATGGTTCATTTTATTATAATAAAATGACAATCTCTTAGATAATTATTTTATTTTAGTTAAGGGCTTTTTATGTTTGAGTAAATTAAACTATATTTGCGGTAAATTCATGGGATTTCTCAAATTTTGTATCTTGGTGTAACTTCTAAATGACATATTAAATATATTAAAAATAATAATTTCATACAATATCGTGCTTTTTTACACTTGAAAGAGCATAAGAGCTTATTAATATCATTAATTAATCAATTAATTAATTTCATGTACTCTCAATTAATATTCCTATTCTTAATATATAATTGGATATGCATATATAACTCCGTAATTATCAATGTTTATCCATATTTGATTAATTTATACTTTAGTAAATTAATTATTATGCATCAACTTGAGAGAAATGCATTTGAAACAAAATAACACATTTATCCTAAAAATAATATGTATAGCTGCAATAGATTATGTAATTTGATTTAAATTACATGATAAGATATTATTATAACATATGCAAATTACTTGATAAGATATTATTATAACATATGATAAAATACATGTATCATTATTAATAGTCTATTTTATTTACTTTATTCTAAATTATATGAAAATAGATTATATTTTTAAAATAAAAATAATATTTTTATTTTAAATAATATGTATAACAATAAAAATTGCATAATATTATCATAATTATATCTATGATAATTAAAATATATAATTTATTTTAAATCTTACTATAAAATTATCATAATTGATATGACATTTTATTATTTATTCAAGGGATTATATACATGTAAAAGACTATTTTAGTCTTTGAACAACTATCTTGATATCTTGTATAATTAATTTAAAAAAGTTATGAAGGTAATAATATAACAAGCTTACTTATAAAAAATACAAAAAAAAAAACTTGAAATTTATCCAATCTAACTGTTTGATTTAAAATAAAGATATCAAAATTGATTTTACAACCAATTGATTAAAAATTTAAGGAAAATCCATTTTCACACTTATGTCTTTGTAGAGCAACAAAAATTCCATTTTCATCCTTTGGTATTTCATTTCATTTGTCATAGGATCACATCATTATATTTTCAAAGTAAATAATCATGCTAAAGTTCATTTTTTACCCTCTGTATTTTCACCCAAGTGACACTTAATCTTTTGTACTTTTGGAGCTACATTAGTAGTTTTTAATAACATTTTCTCTTTTTGTCTAATGACAAAAAAACATGGGTAGAAGTGTTAGAAAAAAAATCAGAGGTTAAGTATCTCACATGAGAAAGGACAGGGATGAAAAGCAGACTTTACCCAAATGTAATTTTTAATACCCTAACAATAAATATAATAACATTAAACTTGGTTTTTCATTTTCAAAACTTCCCACAACCATTACTTGCATAATGATAATTACAATTTATAAAATTAAAATAAAATAATAATTTATGTTATAGTAATTATTTTTATTAAATTTTTTAAAATAAAATATACTTATTTTAAGTTCGAGTTATTTTAGGTTGATTGTGTAAGTTAATTAAAGTTCGAATTAGCTAGACCTTAATTCAATTCGATTCGAGTCATTTTAGGTTTAAAATCATTTTTAGTTTTGGATTAGATCAAATTTAGGTTGTTGATTTTTTTTATCAAATTTAATTAAAGTAGATTTGAATTCAGAGATTTTTCAAATTAGGTAAGAATATATAGGTCTATCCTAACATCACATACTTATTTTAGTTTTAGAGTTTATCGAATTGTACTTAATTTGGTAAAATAGAAAAAAAAAATTAATGCGTGGGAT
>JBBYHO010020419.1:0-12425 GCA_038382025.1 Adansonia gregorii
TATTATTAATAATAAATTAGGTAATTCAATAATAAATAAATTTAAAAGTAACAAAATCTAGTATTACTACTTTTTTTTATTATATATAATAATAGATTAAGTGTTTAATAATTAATAAATGTCAAGAGAATAAAATAAAGTAATATTCTTTTTATTAAAAATTAAATAATATGATAAATAACAGTTGTGAAAATGCAATAATACTATATTTATTAAAAGAGTAATAAATTAAGTAATATAGTAATAAATATATATAAAAGTAACAAAATCTAGCGTTACTACTTTCGTTTATATATAATAATAAATTAAGTAATTTTGTGATAGATGAATATAGAAGTAACAAAATACAATATTACTAGTTTTCAATAGATAAAATAATAGTTAAACTAATTTTATAATGTAATTGTAAGTGCAACCATAAGATATAATATTATCTTTGAATAACAAATATATATATATATATTGATTGGACCCTTCTTACCATCTTCAATGTAGAATACAATGTGGTCAACAAACACCAACCATGCTGAATTTAGGTGGTTCAAACACCTAATATAATGCAATATACATAAAACCAAAATCCATCATATAAACAAAATGTGATACATTGGTAATATCTTTCGGATTTAAGATGTAAAATTGATTGGACCTTCGATATAGGTTACAATGTGGTTAACAAACACCAGACATATTAAATTTAGGTGATCCAAGCACCCGAAATAAAAAAAACCAAAAAAATACTTCACTCGTTCTGCACTGATTTTTTAAAAAGGTGTATCCAAATGGATCCTAGTTAAGCTGTGAATTAACAAGCTACAATAATCCCTTGGCTTAGCGTAGTAGCAGGACAAGTAGGTTCCAGTGTCCTTCAAATTAATTTAGATAGGATTTATATTTAATATATTTATGATGTATAAATTTATATATTATTAATGAATCAAATCATGACATCTTTTTAAAATAAAAATTATTTGTATTCATTTTAAAAAAATTTTAATGATCTAAAATGATTTGATTCACTGACACTGTAAATTTATATATTGTAAGTATATCCAATACAAATCTTATGTATATATATATTTTTTCTAAATTTCCAATAAAAAATGATTACCATTTGATGTATTAACAATTGATAAATTGATACAAATATCTATCAAGATTCTAATAAATCCTTGTCAAAGGGGAATTTGTATCTAAATAATATATTTCCTACTTTTGACTACATTATTTAGCTAACAATCTAGTATGCACTTATTTACAACCAATTGTTTTAATTAGTACCTTCAATGATGGAATTATTTTTTAATTATAAAAAGATACACAATGCAAAATTTATTCAAATCAAGTCATAACCTTATAATTAAAATAGTCGTATCAATAGACGTACTAATTTTGCTCTATTTGTATCATTGTATTTCAGCATATCATTTTAGATTTATCAATATTGTATATATATATATATATTTATAGATTATTTCCAAGTTTCACTCCTAATAAAATATATATACATGTAAATATACCTCTATTATATACATATATATATTTATAAATATAAATTTTAAAATTATAATTATTTAATATTTAAAATTATTAAAATAAATATATATAATGATATTTTTAAAATATAATAAATTATTATTAATTAGGTTCAATAGTCTAATTTAATGAGTATATTTTATTCTCAAATTAGTTCATGAGAAAAACATCAAGGCAAAACAAAAACTAAAAATTTTATTCAAAATCAAATAAGCAATTTTTTTAATAAAAAAAATCAACATCTTATACTAACAAGGACGAATTGTTATGTGCAGATATTAATCAGTATAAATTAATATTAATCAATACAATTAATATAAAATATTAAAATAATTCTATTTTATTTTTAAATTAATATGTATCTATCAATCCAACCTATACAGAACAACTACGCCGCTACAAATACACAATCAGTTGTTCCTAAATCAATTTTCTTTTCTTCATCCTGCTAAATATTGTACCCAACAATCTCACCTACGAAAGAATTTAATGCTACGTACATGGTTTTTTCCTTAATTCAAACCATGTTAAACTTTTTTTTATTTATGCGCAGGCAAAATGTTTCATTTTAGGATAATTTTTAAAATAAGATATAAATATTTAAAATTATTAAATTTAATTTACACAAACAATAATTTTCAATAATTATATGATATATCAAATAAAATTTGGAGTTATCTGAATAAATTCAATTAGATTCAGAAATTCACGATGTAGTATGATTATATGATATGAATACAATATCAAAAAAATTAAAATATGATACGACAAAAAAATAATATAAAAATAATAAAAATAAATGAATGTATCAAAATCTACGTATTAAAAATAACTAAAGCAGTAAATAAAAAATAATGTGAGACAAAATTGAGACTTATTTATATAGTCTCAATAAGACCTTCAAATTTTGGAAAAGACACGAACAAAAAAATAATTCCAACATAGTACAATACAAAAAATAATATTAATCTGATACTAATACACTTATATATCAAAATTTATATGTAAAGTGTTAAAATTTATATATAAATAATATTTTAAATATAATACACTTATATATCAAAATTATATGTAACGTGTTAAAATTTATATATAAATAATATTTTAAATATAATTATAATATAATAAAATCATAAATACAACCCATGATAATTATTGGAAAAATCTTAAAACAAACTTTTAAAGCTATTTATCACGAGACAAACAATTATCCCTCTATTATTAAACAATTTTTTTTTAATTTTAGAATCTTAATGGGTATTTAAGGGTAAATGTTAAACTTTCCCTCCTACTATTCATAATTGGATATTCGTGTATTTGAGTAGCTATTAACTTTCTATTCTATCATTTTATAAGTTCGAAAATTAGCAGTGCATTTTAATAAAAATGTGGAATAGATTTTCTCTGTTTTTTCTTTCACCACTTTGGTTTTTTTTTTTGTGTTAAAATAAATAAAAATACTATTGTATAATTATTCATTATTAAGAGATAATTTTAGACATGTTAAAAAAAATTGAAAAAAAAAACATGAAGTAAACACCAAAACGAGAAAAAGAAAATTTATTAGCACGTGTCTTTACATAGTTATATTTAATTTATTGTTAATATATAAATATATTAATAATAAATTAATACTTGTTAATAAATATAATTATTATATTTATTTTAAATTTTTTATATAATAATAAAATAAAATAATATTAATTAATAATATATAAATTTATATACGGTAAATATAAATCCCATTTATTATACATGTCACTTCACTGCAAGTATTAATGGGGCCACCGCATGACACGTGTTGATGCATTTGGAGTTTCCCACTACGATGATTAGGTGTTTCCCTACATTTGACTTGACACGTATTGTCTTTGCTTGAGAAATTGGAATTATGACCAACAAAGAAAAAAAAAAAAAGGAAAATCACAGTTCAATCGTTGTAAGTGGCGCTCACCTCCTTCCGTTACGGGCACTTAGAAAGCCAAGCATTGCAAAACTTTCTCCATGCAGTAAAGTCTTTCACCAAAACCAACTCCATAAAGAATTTTCTTGTACCGTCTCAAATGAAAGTTTGGTTGTATCACCAAAAAATGAAGGTGTGGGTTATGTTGGCAGTTTGGGCTTGCTCGTTATTCATGGTTGAACCGCGCTACTGCGTGGTTGCGACGGTAAATGAACAGAAGCTGTCGATGTACAAGGTGAATTTAAATACTAAGGGTTCTACCAGAAATTTGTATCTCATTTCTATGAAAGATTTGCAAAATACATTGACAGTCCGTGCAGATAGAAGGGGAGACATACCAATTTTGCCTTCACAATCTGTGCAGCCTACAGATACCCTGCAATAAATGAAGAGAAGCTGTCGACGTACAAGGTGAATTTTACCACTAAGGGTGCTACCAGAAATTCGTATCTCATTTTTATGAACGATTTGCAAAATGCATTGACAGTCCGTGCAGATAGAAGTGGAGACATACTAACAATCCGCGCAGCCTACAGATCCCCTGCAATATTTTCTGGTGGAACTCTCAAATGGGTACCAAACTGTTACATTAGCTTTGAAAGTCAGTAATGTGTATATCTTGGGTTATCAACCAGGTGGAAGTGAAAGCTCCTACTTCTTCAGCGATGTTCGCACTAATGTACGTGATGCTTTTTTCCCAAACACTCGAAGAGAATCTCTTCCATTTATTGGTAGATATGAGGAACTTGAAGATGCTGCAGGAGTGGTTGACCGAAGTGCAATTCCTCTGGGAATTGACGAACTACGTCAACATATTGAAAACATGAATTATTACAACCCTGGTTCTAATCGTGGCCGCATCCCAAAAGCCTTTATAGTTTGTATCCAGATAGTTTCAGAAGCTGTGAGATAAGAAATGTCAAGCAAGAAATACTTGCAGTTGCTCAGCCTGATGCGAATGGACTTAATGGAGTGTATCATCCAGATGGTTTAAAGATCTTGTATCAAACTAGTTGGGGACAAATCTCGTACGCCATCCAATCTGCAACAAACGGAATCTTCAGAACAACTCTCCTTTTAGTTTATAATGGTCAAGAATTGGTTTTGACTACCTTGAGACAAGTGGTTCCCTTGGTTGCACTAATGCCACGAGCATGCAGAACAGATACTCTGCAGCTTTTGAACATGTCACCATTGATATCATCATTTGGGTTTTCTTCGTCGTTGCCCATGGCTATTAGATCCATCGAACTAGAAGACAATGATGACACTTGTGAAAGAGTGTTAGCACCAACCTCGCAAGTTGTTGGACAAAATGGTTTGTATGTTGATGTACATGAGGAATGGTATCACAATGGAAAACAAAATAATCTTATGGGAATGTGGAGAGCATAACGGCAATTAATTATGAACGTTGAGAATAGATAATAACACAATTCGATCTAACGGAAAACGCTTAACTGCTTATGGATACAGCCCCGTACATTATGTAATGATCTATGATTGTGACACGGTTGTCCCTGATGCCATCAAATGGGAAATCCTGAGCGACGGAGGCAAAAGAAATCCCAAATCTGGGCTTGATTTGACTGGAAGTAAAGATAGTTCAGGCATGATTAATCTTTTTGTAGATAAAAATATTTATGGTTCCAATCAAGCTTAGTATGCCAACAATAATACGAAAACCATCAGTCACCACCATCGTTGGTTACAATGGTCCGTACTCGCTGGCAAGTGAAAGTCGGGTGTGGCTGGGAAAGTGTGTGAGCAACGATACAGAACGACAATGGGCAATATATCCAAACGGGGACAATCAGGCCTCAGAAGAATCGAGACACGTGTCTCAAGTATGCAACTAAAGGTGAAGACTTTGTCTTTGTGGGAACGTGCAACGGATCGAATCATGAACGGTGGCAATTTCAGAATGATTGCGGCATTTTCCATGAGATGACAATTGACAATGAATGCAAAAGATACTAGTGCCACCCTTCTTGTGATTACTATCAATCATTACGAAGAAGAACGACTAATTAGCCAAATTTGGTTTCAGGTGAACTCATAAAAGTAAAAAAACATATGCACTAGCATCTTTATATGTATTGAATAAATAAATGCTGGATCTTGTAATCTAGCACCATTACCGATCCTCATGGTTGTATGTTGTTGATTGAATTAAGATACTATTATCTTATTGAAATCACCCGTCTTTTCTAATCTAACATAACATCTCACACAACTATTACCATATAGTAGCCAACGGAAGCACACACAGTACAAGAACAACTCTTGTGCTTGGAGCACTCGTTTAATTGCAGAAAGGAACATGACAAACTACTGTGCCGCCGTATCAATCAACATCTCCGTAGCTACTAATTAACCCTATCATAACCATCTCTAACACTATGTCGTTGTCCTAGATCCAACAGTTGCAATGCTTCATTTGGTTATGATAATATACATATTCGAAGTTTAAAAGTTTAATTACCAGACCAAGGTGTAAGGTATGCAAAATACGCTTTGAAGTATCCCCCCAGTTAAATAATTTAATCTTGCGTGGGCATCATTTCTTTATCCACTTGAAACCACCGATGGTAGCCTAGCGTTTACGCACTAATTGTTTACACTTTCTCTAGATTATAAATTACTAGGATTTTGTATACTCACCGTGTGCGTTATTTTAAAAACAAAACGTGGATTGTTTTTTATATGAGTATAAGATGTGTTTTTTTTTAATGTAAAAGCGATTAGTTTTTTAAGAAAATATTAAAAATTATAGAAAACAAAAGTATTCTTAATTTTATATATATTATTAATAATTTATTTAATTTTTTAATAATTTTATCAATTAAATTAATATTATTTAATTCGTAATGTTAAATTTAATAAAAAATATTGTTTTACCAATCAAATTGTCAACATATAAATCAAAAGTCAACATTTTAACAATCATTTTCGACCTGCTTTGGGCTGCGTCGAAAGAGCCCAAACCAAATGACCTTGTTAAGGTCTATGTAAGCCGAGCACCATGATATTATATAATTATTTCAAGCAAGACAAATCATCATTACGTGATATAATTATTTTAAATATGATATAATTATATAATATAAATATAATATAAATAAAAATAATTAAAATATAAAATAAAATATGATAAAAATAATAAAAATAAGATATAAACATACAAATGTATTATATATTACAATTTTTATCATCTTTTATTAATTAATTTATTAAATCATAATTTTTAAAGTAAAATATTTGAAAAAATATATTTTTTATTAAATTATATTTTTAAATCATATAAAATTAAATTGAATGATAAAATTCAATCAAAAATTAAAAGTTAATAGTAAAATTCAATCAAAATGTAAGATTAATTAGATCTTTTTGACGTAAGATTCAATGTGATTAACAAGCACCAACCATACAAAAATTAGGTGATTCAAACACCTAATTGAATGCGATTATAAATAAAACAATAAAAAATCTATCAGATAAACAAAATGCGATACATTGGTAATATCTTTGGAATTAAAATGTAAAAGTGATTTGGTTTTTTTGATAAAAGATTCAATGTAATTATCGAAAACCAACCATACTGAATTTAGGTGATTCAAACACGTAGTAATGCCTTAAACATTAATTAAAAAGACATAGTTACTCCATTAGCATCGTGGGATAAAATCGTATTCAAACGGATATCCTCCTAGGTAAGTTGAAATAACAAGCTATCATAGTGGCTTTGCTTTAGTGTGACAATTAGGCAGCAAGGCACGCAATAATATTTAGTGTGGACCCTTTTTGTCCCGGAACTACAAACCAAAAATTGGATAAGCATTAAATTTTTTTATGTAAACCTGTTCATGATTTGAGTTGAGTTTCAAATAAGGCTTTTAAGAATTCATATTAAACTGTTAGTCTAAATTACTATTTAATTAGTATAAATTATTTTTAAATATATAAATATTAATATAAAAATAATATCTATACTAATAATAATTGTTTGACTAAATTTATTATCACGAGTCAAGTTATACCAACTCAGTAAGAGAAATTACATAAAAACCAAATAATAAAACAAAAAAATATAGTTATAAGATTATATTGGTAATGTACTTTTTAATGAATAAAATTATATTCATTTATTAATCAACTCCTTCCTTATTCATTCTAAAAAACGATAAAAGTAGCTATTTCAAAAATTTTCAACTACTTTGTTTTTTTTTTCTTTTAATTATTTCTTTTTTTTTATAATTATTTAATTATTTGTTAATTCACTAGGGTGTGCATATATTAATTTTAATAATATAATGAATAATAAAATAAACTTTCGAGTCAATTCAACCTAAACTTGAGTAAAAAAAATTTTAAAAATTTCGACCTGCGACCTTGTCATCCCTGGAAACTTCTATTGCCCATATTGACGCTTTTGTTTTTCAATTTTTATGCATAATCTAAGTTGTTAAAGAGAAACGCCTTTATGCTTACACTTCAAGGAACTTCTATATTCTTTCCAAAAAGTTGGTAATTTTTAAATTGATGTTAGAACTTGAAAAGAGACAAAATTTAAATCTCACTAACAAGTTCATCAGCATTGTTGGAAAAGATTTGGTTAACAATTGTCTATAGATATCCGTTAATTATTTAATTTTTTTAAAAAATTTTGTACATTAAACTAATATTTTTATGAAATTAAAAAAATAATATAATAATTATATATTTTTATTTTAAAAATTTTAATAGATATCTATAAATAATCATTAAACTTTTTTATTTTTATATTCGTATATTTGAGTAGCCACTAATTTTTATTTTATCATTTTATAATTTAGAAAATTACATCTTCAAAAATATGTGAAACTGATTTTCTCTGGCTTTTTTTTTTTTTCACCTCTTTGGTTTTTTGCTGTGCTTAAATAAAAAACACCGGTGGATAATTTACCCCAAAAAACTTTAGACACGTGTTAAAAATTGAAAAGACAAAGAACGCATCAAAACGAGGCAATGGAAATACGTTGGTACGTCTGTCTTATTGGTACGTCTGTCCTACGTTTTTTGTGATGCACGTCACTTCATTACAAGTATTAAACTACGCATGACAAGTAGTGAATATTGATTGGTAATTTCCTATTATGAAGGGATGCTTCTATGTGATAGAACAGTTGTTTTCCTACCATTATAAAAGGATATTGTTGGTACGTGTGTCACGACATGCATTGTCTTTCTTTGAGAAATTGGAATTATTACTAACAAAATCTATTGCTATAAAAGCCGCTTCCCTCCTCCCATTCGAAGCACACAGAGAGTCAAGCATTGCATAACTTTCTGCATATACTAAAGTCTTTCCCCAAAAATAATTCCATAAAGTATCTTTTTTTTTGGGTACCGTCTGAAATGAAAGTTTCATTGTATCGACAAAAAGTGAAGGTGTGGGGTGTGTTGGCAGTATGGGCTTGTTGGATATCCATGGTTGAACCACGTTGCTGCATGGCTGCGAAAGTAAATGAAAACAAGCTAAATATTTACACGGTCAGATTCACCACTAAGGGTGCAACCAAAAACTCGTATCTGATGTTTATGAAGGACCTGTACAATGCCTTGACAGACCGTGCTGATAGGAGCGGAGACATTCCGGTGTTGCCTTCCCCATCTTTGCAGCCTACCGATCCCCAGCAATATCTTCTGGTGGGACTCTCAAATGGAGATGAAACTGTCACATTAGCTTTGGATATCAGTAACGTGTATATTTTGGGTTATCAACCTGGTCGAAGTGATCGCTCTTACTTCTTTAGCGATGTTCCCACTGATGTGCGTAATGCTTTGTTCCCAAACACTAGAAGAGAGTTTCTTCCATTTACTGCTAGATACAGGGCACTTGAAAGTGCTGCAGGAGTGAGTAGCAGAAGTGAAATCGGACTGGGTCCTGACGAACTACGCCGACATATTCAAAACATGTATTATATGGAACCTAGTTCTAATCGTGGCCCAATTGCGAGAGCGCTTATAGTTTGTATCCAGATGGTTTCTGAAGCTGTGCGATTGAGAAACATCCAACAACGAATACTTGCACTTATAGAGCCTAATGAGAATGGAACTTATGAACTGTATTATCCAGATGGTTTAATGATGGAGTATCAAACCAGCTGGGGACGCATCTCCTCCGCCATCCAATCTGCAACAAATGGAATTTTCAGAACAGCAGTTCGTTTGGCCTATGATGGTCAAGAATTGGGTTTGACCACTGTGAGACAGGTGCTTTTCACGATTGCAATAATGCCACCAGTATGCAGAAGAGTTAATCTGAAACTTTTGAACACGTCAGCATCTCTATCATCATCTGCGTTTTTTTCTTCGTTGCCCGTGGCTGTGAGATCCATCGAAGTGGAGGACAATGATGACACTTGTGAAAGAGCGTTAGCACCAATCTCGCAAATTATTGGACTAAATGGTATGTGCGTTGATGTATACCAGGAACGCTACCAGAATGGAAACAAAATAATCTTATGGTATTGTGGAAAGAATAAGACAAATCAATTGTGGACGTTGAGAACAGATGATAACACAATTCGATCCGGCGGAAAATGTTTAACCACTCATGGATTCAGCTCCAAAAACTATGTGATGATCTATGATTGTGACACTGCTGTCTCTGATGCCACCAAATGGGAAATCCGAAGCGACGGAAGTATAAGAAATCCCAAATCTGGGCTAGTCTTGACTGGAAGTAAAGATAGCTCAGGCATGATTAGTCTAGTTGTGGATAACAACTTTTATGGTTCTAAACAAGCTTGGTATGTCAGCAACAATACGGAGCCATCAGTGACCACCATAGTTGGTTATAATAGTTTGTGTTTACGAGCAAGTGGAAATCGGGTGTGGCTAGAGAAGTGTGTGAGCAACGATGCAGAACAACAGTGGGCATTATATCCAGACGGGACGATTAGGCCTCAGAAGAACCGAGACGGGTGTCTCAAGTATGCAGATGGAGGTGGGGACTTAGTCACCGTGGGAACATGTGATGGATGGATTGAGGAACGGTGGCAATTTCAAAGCGATGGCACTATTCTGCACGTTGGGACTGAACATGTGATGGATGTGAAAGATACCAGTACCGCTCTTCTTGAGATTACAGTCAATGATAATTACAGCAATCAACGATCTAGCCAAATATGGTTTCAGGTGCAGCCATAAAAGTGAAAGGCACATATGCACTAGCATATTTTTATGTATTGAATAAATAAATGCTAGATCTTGTAATGCAGCACTATTAGCTAGCCGAATATAGACTTTCTATCTTACGTAAATCACCCATCTCTTCGACTCTTACGTAACATTTTCACGCAATTAGTACTATATACTAGCCAACTGTCAGACCCTCACTAATTCATACGGAGAATGAGGGCTAAGCGTGCACATCTTATGCTTAGCTTCGCGAAAGGATTGGCATGCGCGGAGTGCGTGCCAATGTATAAGGTGGGACAGAGGCAATCGGTATGAGTTGCTAGGTAGAGTTGGCTACGAATTTGGGGTGCGAGGCACTCTTCATGCGCAAAAGTAGGCATTCACCAGGGGTTAATGAGAAACAGGTGACAAATACTTAGTGTGGGAGGAAAGCACTAAGGCATGCAACACTTAGGCGTGTGGGATCTCTTGATACAAGAATAGCTTGTGGGATTTAGCATGATTTCCCAGACTTGTGCACGAGGGAACGCGAGATATGTGTGCAAGGGTTGTGCATGCGAGCAAGCGCGGGCGAGCATGCAGGGCAGACGTGTGAGTAGAAGCACGCAAAGGCATGTAGAGGCAAAAATCGATCTTGCTGTACTTGCACCTCAATTTTAGGAGTTGAACGAGTCATGGGGCGGATCATGCATGGTGGCCGGATTCCATGGTTAGTGGAACTAACATAGGCGGTTTTACTCAGTCAAAAGCCGTTTCCAAGGAACATGGGACATGTGGCCTTCATCAAGAGAATCAAGGAAGATCATGGGATGATGGTTCCTATCTTGTAACCAAATTTGTTAGACTCAAGCCTCTATACAAAAGGGCTATGTGAATCATTTTGTAAGCATCCATTGTATTCATTACTTGGGTAAATCTAGTGAGGGGAAACTAGAGTGAGAACACTAGTGAGAGGGTGAGATTCATATGCTCTCTTTCCTTTGTAACTTGAGGGTGAAAGTTAATAAAGATTGTGAAGAAATTCACGTGAGCTTGTTGTGTTCTCTTGTGCATATACTTGTGGGTTTTGTTGCTAACTTGGGTAGGTTATTGGCTGAGACTTGAAGGTTTTCAAGTGCCATCACTCGGTTTTTTCGTGTGTTTCTGCTGCGAGAGAAATAGCCATGTGACATCTGGTATCTGAGCTCGGTTGTGATATTCATGGTAAAGGGTTCTACCATAGATGCGTTGCGTGAGCGTGTTGCGAGTCTTGAAAAGATTATTGGTCCCAAAGATCCGAAAAAGTCCCTACCTCTGACGGAGTGCGTTGACACGGTTGTGATGGGCGTGACCTCGCTAAAAGAACGTCTGGGTGAGCTTTCTAGCAAACTGATGGCATGAATCAAAGTGCTTGAGGATGACAATGCGTTGCTAAAATGGTTTATGGGGAAGGAGAGTAAGCTTCGTGTGCCAGAGCCAAAGCCTTTCAATAGGGCTCGTGATGCGAAGGAAATTGAGAATTTCCTATGGGATGTGCAATTTTATTTCTTTGCGGCTCGTGTGCCCAATGAGGAGAAGGTTAGCTTGACAAGTATGTACCTGGTGGGTGATGCAAAGTTGCAATGGAGAACACACCTCAATGAGGATGTTAGTGCAAATCATCCAAAAATTGAGACATGGGAAGTACTTAAGAAGGAGTTGAAGGATCAATTCCTACCTTGCAATACGGCTTGGGTTGCAAGGGAGTCCCTTAAGAAGTTGA
>JBBYHO010020440.1:0-12423 GCA_038382025.1 Adansonia gregorii
ATATTTTTAAAATTTTTAATAAAATATCAACATCAAATTCATTTATCTATATATATATAAATATACATATACACATAGTAAATACTAATTTTAAATATAAACCCTTATATATATATACATTAAAGTTTATATCTAATGTACTGTCAGTTTATAAGTTTGTATATTGTAAGTGTTTAATGTTATGATATCTTATCACTAAATAAATAACAAATTTTAAAACTAAATACAGTAATTCTATTTTTTACCAAAATAAAAAATATAATTTATTATCAATATATAAATTTATATATTAATAATACATTATATCTATATTTATATCTACGTCTATTTATATATATATATATATATATATAGAGAAAGACATATCACGTGAAAGTCACAATGGTGTGAAAATGACTCTACGAAGCTGCTGATTTTATGGACAGTGTGGTCATATGGGTGAACAATAAAAGCACTGTGAATGCTCCAATTCTTTGATAATTCATTGGAATTAATTAAACTGTTTTATATTTAACTCGTTAATTCATTGTATAATTGGATTGTTTATGTTGGATATATTGGTAGTTCCGCTCCTAACGAGAACGTGTTCCATATTATCCCATAAGAACTTTAGCTTTATACAAATGTTTTAGAAGTTTCCCCACAGGTTCAAATATACACTTCCAGCCCATTCAAATAAGATTGACTTGAATGATTAACAAAATCAATAAACTTCCTCTTTCGCTTCTTGATTTTTCGATCAAGAAAGTAAAACCAAGAGATGAAAGGAAATTTTAAGAAAGATAAAAGAAAAGAAATAGAAGAAAAAAAGAAAGGAAGAAAGTCATAAGTTCGGAAAAAAAAACTGTAGGAATTTTATCAGTACACAGATATTCTTTGCTTTTGTCGGTGAGAAGTTAGACCGTGCAATCAATAAATTTTCATACGCGATTTTGGTTTTAGCGGGAATCAAATCAATTGTTTTATTAAATACTATAAGTATATTTTATTTCTTCAATTCGTTTAAATTTTATTCTCAAGTCGTAAAATTTTTTACATAATATTGGAAAAGACAAATTCTCTTTATCCAAGGCGTTTCTCTCGCGTAATGTTTAGTTCGGCGGAATGGGTATTCACTCTGTTACAGTAATTCCCTGATTTGGTTCAAGGTATTGATATTCAGGGGGAATAGCTAGTCCGCCACTATTCATGAAAATCTCGGAATAGCTATTCTGAGCCTTACCCTCAGAATGGCTATTACGGGACTGGCGGCATAGCTTAAAATTTTTTTAAGACCAACTTGTCCTCAGTCTGTTACCCAAATAGAGAGAAAGGAGACCATAGAAGCTGCCATAACCATCACTGGCCACGAACAATCATCCTAACGACTAGAGACTGAGAGAAGTCAAAAATAAAAAAAAGATAAATTTTCTCTCATTTGAGTAGATCTAAAATGTTTGAAGGCTTAAAAATTGGTGGAATGGAAGATCAAATGAAGGGGAAAAATACTGGAAAATCAAGCCAAAATCAATGGTGGAAGGAGGTCTTTCAAGAATTTTTTTTTTTTTTTACGTGAAGTTTAGTTTCAGATCCATGATTTTAGAATTAAATTTAGGAAAAATAACTAAAGAATCGGAGAGAGGAGGCCAAGATCTGTTTTTGGTGCATTTTTTGATGAAGTCGTTGTTTGCCGCGTCCGTTGGTGGCGGCGGATGGTGGTGTACGGCGAAGAAAGCTGCCAGCATCTGAAAAATGACAGTGAAGTCTGGAGAAATATCAAGAACAGGTTGAAGATGGTGGGAAAATGGAGAGAAAAGTTTGGTTTGAGAGAGAATAAGCCGTAAAACATTAGAGGAGAGAGAAACCAACATTTATAGGAACCAATAAATTTTTAAAAAATTGTTTTTATTCGTAATTTTAAATTAATATTTACGATATTATTTTTAACTATATTTTTAATTTTAAATTTATTAATATATTTTAAATATAAAATATTATTTATAAATATATTTTCAAATACAATATATAATATTTTATTAAATTATTTTATTAAATATAATTAATTTAAATTTTTAAAAATATTTAATAATAATATAAATAAAATCTTATTTATTGAATTTAAGGTTAATAATATAATTTTATATTTATTCTTTATATATTTCTCAACTTTATTTTACTCAATCAAATAATGTAATATTATTATTTATTTATTTAATTTAATTTATTAAATTTTTATTTTATTTTTATTTTATTTTAATAAATTGAATGTAAATATTAATTTTAAGCTTTCGATCACAATCGTACGGATGGTGTAACCTCTTCCCATATACCGCCTGAAAAACAGCATACTAAGAAAAAGAAAAAATTCTAAAATTCTAAAATACAAAAAAAGCAAAAAAAAAAAAAATAGTAATAATTAATAGTATTGGGGTGGGTATAAACAAAGAGAACGAAAAGTGAAACCTGGAACGTTGGTGGCCGTTATAATGTGAAAAGCATTTAAAGCTTCGATAGACCAAAAATAGAAGTACACTTGGGTCTGATTATTCTTTTTTCCCAATTCAAACTACTAATTTAATTCATTGAAATTTGAATTTAATTTAATTATAAAAATTAAAAATTAAATTTACATAATTTTAATTAAAAAATAACCTAAACTGAAAAAATTAATTTTTAAATAATTTAAATTCAAAATATCCAAACTCAAATCATAAAAAAATTTAATATTACTAGAGCTTAAATTAATATAGCTTTATATTTAAAAGTATGAATTTAATAAAAAATAATAAATGTAAATTTATTATTTTTTTCAGTTCTACCTCTTTAAATTATCTGTTGAACTTTTTTTTTCCTATTATACTAGTTGCATGCCTATGTCACGGGCCATTACTTAGAGCACTTATCGTGACACCTACATGATATAGTAGTAATTTTTATTATTTAATGTAATATAAATAATTATAAATTAATTATTTTTTTATTTTTTTTATTTTTTTAATTTGTGCAAATTTTATTAATCTTGATGGGAGTAAAAAAATATAAAACACATTGAGTATAAAGAAAGTTATTATGAAGATAGAATATTTATGCAGATAAGAATATATGTGATAAAGTGTTGACAATAAATTAATAGATTTGTGAATGTAATTGTAAAAAAGTGTTGGCAATAAGTAAAAATAATAATTAATTAGGATTTCTTAAAAAAAAAAAACTAATTTCATTTTAGCATTTATCATCCATTATCTGAAATAATACAATAAACTTATAGCTATTCATAAATAATTATATTCATAAGTAATTAGAGGGAATCTATCTTTCATTTTTTATGATGAGCTCATCATATTTTAAGCAAGCATGACAAAAAGAAACTTTAACCCCATTTAAAGGTTGGAAGATGGTTAACCTTTTATGTTTCAACATCACTAAATGATCTGCAATGTTAGCTTTGATCGTTCAATTTGTTTGAAAATGGATTTGTCCTTAGCTATGCCTTGTATGCTTGTTTGGATCCTTAGCTGCCTTTCTCAAATTCCTTTACCTTTGGTGGTTGATTTTTTATTCACAGATAACCTATCAATAAATCACAAAATAAAGTCAAATAATAAGAAACATATATCATCCTCTAGATTTGTCTTAGGATTTAATAGCAAAAAAGTATCAACAAAGTACCAAATAGACAATGATATTGGTTGATAGAAGAAAAGTATAACAAAAAATTACAAAAAAAAAGAGACTACTAAAATTGCCACAACCCAAGCCCAAGTATGAAATGTAATACCTGCCAACACTAGTTTCTTGATCTTTGTTGTTCATAATCTCACTCTCAATGATGCTTTCTTCAATAAGCAGTGCCTTATTAAGTACTTCCCCTTATGTTCTAAGTTCAAAAGCTAAGACAATTTATTTGATTTGAGGGTTCGACCTTTCTTCAAAAATACTTAGCATAACTTTCTTGATCGAGTACTAATTTAGGGGTAAACTTAGAAAGTTTTGAAAACTCTGCTTCATATTTGGCCACTGCCTTACCCCCTTGATTTAGCTTAACAAATTCCATCTCCTTTTGCAATCAAAAACTTCTAGGGAAGTAATAATCGTAAAGGGCTTTTGCAAACGCATCTCAAGAACAATTTTTTTTATTCTCAATAAATACTTATCCTTAAGTTTTCTACCAATCATTTGCAGCTCTTGGGAGCATAAGTGCAACATACCTCACTTTATATTTTGTATGGCATTTAAATGTTTCTAGATAGTTTTTCTATCTCTTTAATCCATTTCTCTGCTTCACTACAATCTATACAACCTTTAAAGGAAAAGGGAGCTATCTTTTTCGATTCCACAAATCCATCATGTTGGTTAGGCATGCGATTTTACTCTACTTATTATTGAATCCTTTGCAATTGTTCTTATTCTTGTGCCAATATTGCATAAAGGTTATTGTTGATAACATTTTGCTACTCAGCCAATCTTATCTTTTACTTAATGTTTGATACACATTATTATAGTCCAAATTACCTTGTGATCGTTGATTACTTTCTTGACTCTAGGAATCAATATTGTCTTGTAATGGATGAGAATCTACATTCTGTTGAGTCCTACCCTTAGCATGGGAGCTCTCAACAATAGTTTACAAGGTCTTTTTTCAAGGAGCCCTAATAATTACATTGATAAAATAATACATTTTACCTTACAACATTTTTTTGACAAAACACATTCCATCAAGTTAAGGCTTACTTACTTTATCAACAAAATATTAACCTTCTCATCACTTGACTTATTTTAAAATTAACATGGAGTTATTCAATTGATTTGCCATAAATCTACCCATTCTCATTATGAACATACGCATAGCCTAAAGATCAAGCTCTAAGCTCTGATACCATTAAAGTTGTCATGCTTAAACTCGAGTTTGGAACGTAACAATCACCATATGCTTGTACAAGTATGTAAGGCTACAAATTCTAGGTTTTTTTTTAACAATAATTGGTTAGAAATTCCAAATACATCTAATTCCAAAAGTATAAAACATTATAAATAATTTATAATGGGCTTGTAAGCTTAGCCACTATATATAATAAACTGTTAGTTTTAAGCTATTTGAAAAAATGTGGTGAGTTTGTAACTCAAAAAATGCTAAGGACTAGCAACGATCTCTCACATCCAAATCACCTAATGATAGAACAGCTACTTCCTAACATCTTTAAGGAAATTATAATCAATAGAATGAATATAAAATACTCAATAAGTAACAAACTGCCTCAACCACTGGGTCATTATTTTTTATTACGATATAGATAGAAAATCACTTGAAAACTTTTGCCAAACAATAAACTTGGTCATAATAGTCATACTAGAATCACAACTTCATCACCTTTTAATCATTTCCAATTCAAGTTCCAATGATCAAACATTTCATATTTAAATAAAAAGATAAGATAATAAGAATGGTTATGATTACATGTTCATATTCATATTCATATATAGATTCATAAACAAATTCACATTTATATTCAAATTTAGGTTACGACCACTTTCGTTCTACTAATAAGATCATATTTATAATTTAATATCACAGAAGATATGTAAATAATAGCAGATGCACCATTGTATTTATCCTCAATGCTAGTATCTAGAATGTAGCAAAGTCAAATGACATTAGACCATGACCGTTTTCACCTTAGTGATAAGGTCCATATTTATAATTTAACCTTAGAGAGGTTAGGTATAATGCTAGCATATAATACTATTGTATTTATCTCTAATGTTAGGGTCCAAAACATAGGCAAATTCAAAACTAATAACTATTCCAATCAAATTCTCATGTAAAACTCTAAAATCTTAAGAATGAAAAATATTATTCACTCATAGTCATATCAAACATATTTCTCAATATACAAACTCAAGGCAAATTCAAGGCATAATAAAATAATCAATGCATAGAATTCGAATTGTTTTCATATTTAAAAGTACTATTCAAAATAATCCATATGAAGTTTCATTTTTACATTAAACATAATATATCTATACATTTTGTAGAACAATTATAGATTTGATAAGTTACTTAGCAACTGAAGTCTACTGAGCTTAAAATATAGTTGAAGTTTGCTTTAAAGACTTATAATCCATATAAGTTATAATTATCATGGGATCTATTAATACAATATTTTTATGCAATACTCCTGTGATTTCTTCAAATTAAATCAACATTGATTCGATTTGCTCACTTAAAATGGTCATAATCAATCTGTAAAGCTTATTTAACATCTAATTACACATCTACTTATACCTTCTTTATTAAAAGAATCAGTCAAAACCATAATAATAAGTGATAAACTTAACAAAAAATCATTAAACTATATTATTATTATTTGAAACATTAAAACTTTATTATATTATATTATATTTTTTTTGAAAAATTCAATAAAATTCATATAATAAAAATTTTAACAAATTATACCAAAATACATCAAATGCAAATCAAAATTTTTCTTTTCAATGCATAAAAATTAATTTTTTAAAACTTCTCTAAAATCTCAAAATATGTTTATTTAACTTATTTTAAGTCCTCATAACTCATAACACAAATAGAATTTATGGGCATATCTCGTACTAAAATTAAGCCTATGCATTATACTTTAATATACAAATTTGAATAAAAAACTATGATTACTAGAAAAACATTTTGTAATGACCAAAACATAGTTAGTCACATTGTTTTACCTAGATTTTTTGGTTTACATAGTCAACAAGCTAACTTTGAGTTCTTCTAATTCACAATATAAGTTGAATCAAAGGCATGATATATGCCCAAATGAAGTTAACATATCATACTACAATAATCATAAGTTCATATCAAAAACCAAAATGATTAGAATATATTTTCCGGTGGATGAAAATTAGTAATTCACCATTGCTTTCCCAAAAATCTGGATTTTATGATCATTTGGCCTTTCTTTTGGCTTTCAATTTTCTTAACACATAAATCATTAGATCAAGCCACTAATGCTAAATTAAACTCTGTTTTCATACTATAATTTAGACTCAAGTATCGTCTGAATTTATTACCAAAATATGGATTTTGATTATCCATCATTGTTGAACTTATAATTAAATTTCAATCTACCTAACCAAATCAGGTAAAACTTATTTTATTAGAACCCTTAGGTTGAGAGCTTCCTACAAGTAGGTTTGCACATCGAAGATCTTGTAGGAAAAGTCACTTGCCATTGATATAATGTTAAAGTTTTTATGGATTTTTTCTACTATGCATGCAACAAGACATAAGAAACGACAACTATAAAGCTTACCTTTTAGATGATGGTGGAAAACTCAATTTTTTGCATATTTCTAGAATTTAAATTTTCTTTTTTCCTTAATTTTCTCATTCTTCTCCTTTTTTTTCTTCGCTCTATCTTTGCTCTAGGATGAAAGGAAAAGAACTATACTGCAATATTTTAAGTTTTCTTCTTCTTTTTTTTTTTAGAATTAAAATTTTCTTCTTTCCCTTATTTTTTCACATTGTTTTTACGCATAAACCTTGTAATATTTTTATTTTCACTTAAGTCTTTCAAGTAAAATAAAAAATAATTATTGGCGTTACATCATTCCCTCCGTAAAAAAAGTTTTGTCTTTAAAACTTCACCTACCTTGAATTTTAAATAGTTCTGAATACTTAGTCTTAACTTCATCTTCAAGCTCCCAAGTCACTTCTCCTTTTGAATGATTATTGTATTGAACGTTAACATATGGGATACTACATTGCCTTAGAAATTGTTATTTTCTATCCACATTTGAAGTGGTCTTTCATCATAAGATAAATGATCATGGATTTGTAAAGAAGTAAGTTCAATTACATGACTCGAGTCTGGCACATATTTCTTAAAGGTAGATACGTGAAATACATTATGCACATCTTATATGCAACACTTCCAATTCTTTCCAAGATTTCAAATAGGCTAACAAATCTAGGACTTAGCTTTTCATGGAGCTCGATTCGAATCACATCTTTCACAGGCTATACTTTCAAGAATTCATGATCACCTGTTTGAAACTCTAAGTCTTGCCTTCTATTACTGCATAACTATTTTATCTACTTTGAGCTGTTTTGAGTCTTCTTTAATTAATTAAATTTTGTCCATAGCTTATTGTACAAAATTAAGACCAAAGAGCTTTCTTTCTCTAACTTCATTGCAACAAATTTTTAACCTACCTCTTCTTCCATATAAAGCCTTAAAAGGAGTTATATGAATGCTGGCTTGACAACTGTTATGGTAGGAAAATACTAACAAGTGCAAATATTTCTCTTAAGAGCTTTCATAGGCTATACTTTTAAGAACACATGATCACCTGTCTGAAACTCCAAGTCTTGCCTTCTATTATCTGTATAACTCTTTTATCTACTTTGAGCTGTTTGGAGTCTTCTTTAATCAATTAAATTTGATCCATAGCTTATTGTACAAAATCAAGACTTGGGAGCTTTCTTTCTCTAACTTCATCGCAATAAATTGGTAACCTACATCTTCTTCCATATAAAGCCTTAAAAATGAGTTATATGAATGCTGGCTTAACAACTATTATGGTAGGAAAATACTAATAAGTGCAAATATTTCTCCTAAAAGCCACTCATATCAATGGCACAAGCTCTTAACATGTCCCTAAGGATTTAAATAATCCTTTCAAATTAACCATTAATTTCTAGATGGAAAGTAGTGTTGAACTTTAGTTTTAGTCCCATAACGTTATGCTCATTTTTCTAGAATAATGATATAAAGTGAGTACCCATCTCTGAAACTATTATAACATGAATACTGTATAACCTTATTACTTCTTTGCCATACAAGTTTGCAGCTACAATAAAAATCCAATTTTCATCGCAATAAAATGAGCAGACTTAGTCAATCTATCGATAATCATCCATATAGAATTATTTC
Source organism: Adansonia gregorii (assembly GCA_038382025.1). Classification (NCBI taxonomy): domain Eukaryota; kingdom Viridiplantae; phylum Streptophyta; class Magnoliopsida; order Malvales; family Malvaceae; genus Adansonia; species Adansonia gregorii. Next base: position 8,907 of record JBBYHO010020440.1, read on the forward strand.
CCTTTAGAATCCTTAGTAACCCTGAAACAAAATCCAATTTGATATACTTCCACTTCCATTCAAGAATAGGGAGAGTTTGTGGCTTTCCAATAGGTCTATGATGGTTAACTACAATGCTAGCATATAGTGCCATCGTATTTATCCCTAACGGCAAGGCCTAAAATGTAGCCAAATTCAAAACTAATAACCATCCCAATCAAATTTACATGTAAGACTCCAAAATCTTAAGAACAAAAATATTCTTCACAGTCATAATCATATCAAACATATTTTTTAATGTATAAACTCAAGACAGATTCAAGGCACAGCCAAATAATCAAATCGTAGATGTCAAATTATTAAAAAGTACTACTCAAAATAATTCATATGAAGACCTATTTTCACATTAAACATAATATATCTATACATTTTATATAATAGTAGGAGATTCGATAAGTTATTTACTTGGTAACTTGAGTTTGTTGAGCTCAAAGTGTATTTTCTTTTAGTTTAGCCAAAAACATCATAGAAAATTGCATCTCTAAATTTACGATAGTTTAAAAAAGATACCAAGTTGTCGATGTCTTGGACACATTCACTGATGTTTACAAATGCCACAATAGTGGTGTAAAATTTTCATAATATAAGATTTTTAATGGCATTTATTGGGAAAAATGCCACTATAGGTTTTATCATTTAACAGTGTTTATTTAAAAAAAAAAAAAGATGCTAAAGATTAGAACATTAGCAACATTTCATCCTAAAACATTGCTAATGTCAATGTTATTCTTTTTTATTTGTTTTTTTAGTGGCGTTTATGTTCTTGAAATGTTGCTGAATGTCTAGAATTGTTATCGATGTATCTTTACTATACAATTTCATTTGATTTTCTTATATAATTGTTATCAAAATCTAACCTTTAAACTAAACACACCAGAACAATTAAAAAAAGACTATGAAAAATAAAATTTTATTATATATTCAATACGAATGTTCATACAACCTAAAAACAAATATTTGTGCAACTTAAGAACATATGTTATTAACATTTAAAGACAATGGTTTATACAACTAAACAAATACTTAAATTAAAAACATTAACAGTTGAAGGAGTAATGCTAGAAGAATCATTTTTTGCAAAATGTTAATTATCATGTGATTAACCCTATTAAAATTTAGTAAGCATTAATATATGTGAAATTATGCATAAAAGACAATAATGTGAAAAGGCTTGCACTCATAACTTTTTCAGGTAGTGGGAGTGGATCCCTTGGACGATTGCAGAAATTCTTGTACTCGTTCGCATTTCTAATTACGTAGGAACTTACCTATGCTCGTAAAATACAAAGTTAAAAATCAAAATGCCAGCTAGCTCTAGAGGCATCATGTGAAGGCAATGGGTGATCAAATAAATATGCAAATAATTGTAGAACTTATTAGTATTAATAATTTTAATATATTTAAATTAGACACGTACTCGTATTCAATACTCAAGTCAAAATTCAAGTAACATAAGGTAAAAGCATAAATTGTAGTATTAAATGAAATGAGGTTATGGCAAGGCAATTCATTTTGTCAATCAAGGCTACGAGGCAAACCAGCTAACCCTTAATTTTTTAGTTATTCAATCAGTTGATGATATAAGCTTGTATGCAATCAAACTTCATCTCTTAAAACCAATTAGGAATTCAAGTCTCTGACTTTAACATAGCAAATAACAAAGACACGACCCCTACATAACCATTAACCAACAACATTCTTAGGGGCCATGCTAAACCGAGGCAAACGACGACCTTCCTTACTAAACTCTGAAAGATTTTTCTTTAATTATAACTCTATTATTTAGAGAAAATTCTGTAGTTAGTCCTCAAGGTCTCAGAATACCAAATTGAGAAATTCCTTTTCCACCTAATATTCTTAATTCTATTTAATAATTCATGTATTTCCCTCGAAATATAATAATTTGTTTTTATCATTTGACTTATCTGTTCAGCTTATATAGCAGAATACTATTCCTTTCTTTTTTCCCCCTTTTTCTATTGGATAAATGACAAATTTCCACACCTTGTACATAATTTACTTTTATCATTTAATTTCTCTGATCAACTTATAGAACAAAAAAATTTGTGAAAAAAAAAATTAATAAAGATTAGAATAGAAGACCAATTTCTAATGGTTTTTTTCTTCAATTAGCATAAAGGCATCAAAGCATTTCATCAATCTTTATGTCTTGCCAACGTAATAAAACCCAACCTGGCCGTAGAAAGAAAAACAAAAAGGAAAATCAATGGCTGTTGCCTTTCAAAATGCCACGGCTTTTTCCCTAAACCACTTTATAAAAGCTTGAAAGGGCAGTGAATTGAACAAACTTGTTCGAAATATAAAACCCTTGAACGATCCACCATCTATGTTGCTGGAAAAGTTAGTGTTCTACAATGATTATTTCTTAAACTTACCAATAATTGAAACATCAGCACTGCGCAAATGCCCATTGCTGGAAATAACATAAATCATTCATAAGCTAAAGTAATGAATGAACGGCTTACTTCTTCTAAAGATGCATGCTTTGAGTAAAATCAACCTCAATCAACAACCATTTAAACCAAGTTAACTTCCATCTTACAATTTAGAAGCTACAGCTAAAATTAATATCTTTTTTTCTTCCTTTATACAATAAATTAATATATGGAACCGAATGTTGAAGTAATTATCTGGATTTCTAAAGGCTTGCTCCCTTGAGAACTAGATGAAGTTGAATAAAATTAAAATTTAAAATGCTAATTTTTCTTTTAAAAATGAAAAAAAAAAAAAAAACCTTTTCGCTGCTAACAGAACGAGCAACAATTCTAGCGTGGTCTTAGCGAGTGGTAGATTGATACATACCAAATATTCTATTGTGTAGTATTTAGCCTATTGATGTCATTTAGGCTAAGTAATTGTGCATCGATAGTTTTTCTTTTAATGTGACACATGTAACCTCCTTCGGGCATAATGAAAATAACAATATTTCTTCTCTAAAATTCTCTGTAACAGATTCTTCCCAAATCTTCTCCTTTCCTTTCTTTTTTTCTTTATATTCTTCTCTGTTGCTTCTCTATTCTTCCAGGAAGTACATTGATCTTGGTTCGGTTCGTATCATAGATTTGGTGAACCTCTTGAGCAAAATGGCGCCTCCAATAAGAGCCATAGTCTCCAATACCAAACCTGGAGCTTAGCTCCATCTATCGAGTCTGACTTCGAGTCCCTTACCATATAAATAATATTTATTAATCCTCCAATCGTCTCACCTCATCCAAACACCCACCATATTATTAGAGGTGGCAAAATAAACCCAAACCCAAAAATTTATTCGAAAAAATTCGAACCCGAACTCAAACTGAACCCGATTTGATCAAAAACTCAATGGCCCGAATCCGAAAAAATCCGAACCCGAAATGACCCGAACCTGAGTCCGACCTGATCCCGAACCCGAATTTAATACTAAAAATAAATATGAAAAATTATAATTAAATAATTTTTTATAAATAAAAAACTTTAA
>JBBYHO010020451.1:0-12423 GCA_038382025.1 Adansonia gregorii
AAAAATGATTGACATAGCCATTAAGAGTGGTAAAATGTCAGTTGAGGAAAGTCTAGATCAAGCAAAAAGCCTATTGCTAGTAAAAAGAAGGAAGGAGAAGCCAATGCCATAAGTTATGCTAGCTTATCTCAGCCAAAACGGTGTCAAATACCTAACCCTCACTACCCAAGCACGCTATATTCTGACCCTATCACCAAACCCCCTCAACCAGTTAATGCCATAACCTATAACCTATCCTTTGCAATCCTATCGAACCCACCACAGAGCTAGCCTCCATAAGTTCACTAAAGTACCAATCGAACAACCAATAATGCACCTGGCAATCGAGTTGCAAATCAAAAAAGATAATATTTTGATCCCATCCCTATGACCTATAAAAAGCTTTACCAGACTTGCTCCAAAATCATTTGGTGGCCCCAATCTATGTCCAAGAAAAGAAACCACCATACCTACAATGGTACAACCCTAACGCCCACTGTGAATACTATGTTAGGGTAGCAAGGCATGACATTGAGAATTGCATATCTTTTAAACAAAATATGTAAAATCTAATTAACTCAAAAGTCTTCCAGTTCGGGATGAACTAAGGACCAAATATTGCCACCAATCCTTTACCAAACCATACTAAGCTAGCTGTAAACATGTTTACTTAAGAACAAATATGAAGTAAAGGCAAGCTTAGAGGATGTAAAGATGCCAATGTTCTTGGTCTAGCAAGCATCGATTCAGGTCGGGTTGTTCAACGCAATAAAAAAATTGGAAGACAATCCTAACAACTTTTGTAACTTCCACACAGTTATAGGCCATACCCTACAAACATGCAAGAAGTTTAGGTCCATGGTTCAAAGAATGATGAATGAAGGTCAGATAGAATTCTATCATGAAATCACACTTGCTGTTGAATCTATCAATATGATAAGAGATGAAACTGTGCAACCACCTTATGGGAGAAATTGACCCCTTATTTTTTGTGGCAAGTCGTGTCCCAAGGTCAGTTCTTTGACATTTACACCAAAGTTAGTTGTGGAAGTACCTAAACCATTCCTGTATAACAACAAAGCTGTCCTCTGGAAATACGAGAATCAGGTAGTGATGATTAGAGAATTAACTCCCTCAACTGCTGCAATAAAACTGTAAGGAGTTAGTCACCTAACCCATAGCGGTAGGTGTGACACTCCCTCAGCTCAAGAAAAACAAAAGGTTGATGCATCTCTAAGCACCAGTACCACTCAGGCCCAAACAAAGAATTTTAAGCCCGAGAAAGTTAAGGAAGCAATAAGTGAAAAAGAAGCCACAGAGTTTCTCAATTTCATCAAGCACAGTGAATAATGTATTATAGACTAGTTAAGCAAAAACCCACAAAGATTTTTATGCTATCTCTGCTTCTTAATTCAGAGGTTTATTGAAATGCATTACTGAGGGTGTTAAATAAGGCATATATGCCACCAGATGTCTCCGTGGACAAATTGGATTGGCTAGTGAATAACATCATGGCCGATAATTATATCTTCTTCACTAATAATGAGATCCCACCCAGAAGTAGGGGTAGTTATAAAGCTTTGCATATCATTACCTATTGCAAGGAATGCATTTTGCCTAAAGTGCTCATATACAATAGGTCAGCCCTTAATGTTATGCCTATGACTATATTAAGCAAACTCCCTGTTGATCAGTCTAACATTAAAAGTAGCCATACCATAGTCTAAGCTTTTGATGGAACATGTCATGGAGTAATTGAAAATATCACAGTCCAGCTCTAGATAGGCCCATGTATATATGAAGTGGACTTTCAAGTTATGGATATTAATATTTCTTACAACTGCCTATTAGGAAGGCCATGGATACACTCCGCTAATGCCGTCCCATCTTTTCTCCATCAAAAATTTAAATTTGTGATAGATGACAAAGTAGTCACTATTGAAGCTAAAAAAGAAATGATCGCCACTACTTTCACTGAAGATATCTACATAGAGCCTAATAAAGATGCACCAGAGTCATCCTTCCAATCCTTCAAGTTCGTTAATGCAACATTTATGGGAGAAAGATTGCCAATAATTAAACCCTATCTGTCAAAGAGTACCCACTTGGGTTTAAAAATGATCGTTGGCAAAGGTTCCTATCTTGAAAAAGGCTTGGCAAGAATTTACAAGGGATGGCCTGAGCCCTAAGGTCACTACTCATGCCAACAAAAGAGGTTTAAGATTCAAGGCCAATGTGCACTTAAGAAAGTAGCAAGAAAAGAGGATCTACAACCAGGAAATGACACGATCATTGGGTCGAGAGGGGGAATCAAAGCCGGTAATATTTCTGTCTCTCCATGAGATATTTTGTTCGAGAGTACAAATCGATCTAAGCCAACTAGAAAAGCAAAAGGCTAAAGATGTCTTGGTTATCTTAAACAAAGCACTTAACAACCTTTATCTCCAAGGTACCAAGCCATAAAATTCATGTCCTTGCACTAAAACCTGATTTTGATGACAAGTCATTATGGAAGCCCTTGCATTTTTCTTGTCCCTTTCATGTAACATCAAGAAATGAAAACCTACCAACCCTCGCCCAAAGGCAGATAGGTGTCATATGTAAGGGGCATTTTTTATCAAAGGTTATTAATGAAATGACTTTTGCATATATCATTCCATATTGTGTATCACTTTTAGACCTTTTTGTCTCTATTGCTCTTTTACCTTTATTTTTATCCAAATCCCTTGGTTGTGTGTATGCCTTTTGCAATGTTTATTTCTTTACCTTTTCAAGTGTCTTGATGATAGTGATATGGATATGTCAATGGGTTGCTAAAGATCAATTTTAAACAGTCAATTTGCACTAGTAAAGTTGATCTTGGAGAGGATTTCAAAGAGAGCTCCGTACCATCAGACCTTTTATGATTAGTTGAGTAAGAGGAAAAGTAGATCATGCCCCATAAAGCCCAATAGAAGTAATAAATCTGGGTACTCAGGAGGATCAAAAGGAGGTTAAAATTGAAACCTTAATAAAGTCAACAACTAGGATCAAGCTAATAGACCTACTCCAGGAATATCAAAATGTATTCGTTAGGTAACATGCCAAGACTAGACGCTGATATAGTGGTCCATAAGCTTCCCATCAAGCCTAGATGTAAACCAATTTAGCAAAAGTTAAGAAGGATGATTCCATAAATGCTCCTCAAAATTAAAGAGGAAGTCAAGAAGCAGTTTGATGTAAAGTTTATCTAAGTAGCTAAGTATCCTAAATGGGTTGCCAATATAGTCACAGTCCTAAAGAAAGATGACAAAATACGAATGTGTGTTGATTATTAGGATCTAAATTGAGCTAGTCCCAAGGATAACTTTTTGCTACCCCATATCGACATTTTGGTAGACAACATAGCCAAGAATTCTCTGTTCTCCTTCATGGATGGATTTGTAAGCTATAACAAAATCAAGATGGCACCCGAAGGCATGGAGAAAACAACTTTCATAACCATGTAGGGGACATTTTAATATAATGTCATGCCCTTGGGACTAAAAAATGCTAGGGCAACCTATCAATAGGCCATCATAGCCCTGTTCCATGACATGATGCATAAATAATTGAAGTCTAAGTTGACGACATGATTGCCAAGTCAATGAAAGAGGATGAGCATGCCACAGACCTTCAAAAACCTTTTGAAAAGCTATAAAAATTTCAACTCAAATTGAATCCTGCCAAATGTACCTTTGGAGTCACTTTAGGTAAGCTTCTAGGCTTTATAGCCAGCAAAAAAAGGATTAAAGTTAACCCAGACAAAGTCAAAGCCATTCAAGATATGCTACCACCTCAAACCTAAATGGAAGTGAGATACTTTTTTAGGAGACTGAACTACATTGCTAGATTCATACCCTAACTCATTGACAAACATGACCCTATCTTTTAGCTCTTTCGTGAACAAAATCTGGGAGAGTGGAATAAGGCATGTCAAAAAGCCTTTAATAAAATCAAACATTATCTGTTAAGCCCGTCAGTGTTGGTACCTCTAGTGCTCAATCAGCCTTTAATCCTTTACTTGGCAGTCTTTAATAAGTCTATGGGTTGTGTGTTAGGGCAGCATGATGAGTCAGGAAAGAAAGAGCAAGCAATCACTATTTAAGGAAAAAGTTCAAGAAATGCGAGTGTAATTACTCTGCAGTCATAAAGTTATGCTGTGTTTTGGTGTAGACAGCTAGAAGACTCAAGTAGTACATGCTGTATCACACCACATGGTTGGTTGCAAGCCTTGATCTTACCAAGTGTCTATGCGAAGCCTCTGCACTATCAGAAAGGCTAGCCAGATGGCAAGTCTTGCTTTTTGAATACAACATTGCCGATGTCAGTCAAAAGGCCACCAAGGTAGTGTGATAGCTGACTTTTTAGCAAGTCAAGCGACAGATGACTATGAACCTTTAAATTTTAACTTTTCAGATGAAGATCTATGTGCATTTCTAAAGACGAAGACACCTCCAACCAAGATCAATCCTGGAAGATGTATTTTGATGGAGCATTCAATACTTTAGGACATGCAATTGGGGTAATATTGATGTCACCCGATGGGAGTCATTATATGTTTACAGCAAGGTTAAATTTTGACTGCACGAATAATATCATAGAATATGAAGCTTGTGTCATAAGGCTTCAAGTAGCCATTGAGAGAAATGTCAAGATATTATAAGGGTTTGGTGATTTAGCCCTAATCATCTACCAATTAAAAGGGGAATGGCAGACTTGCAATGCCAAGTTGATGCAGTATGGGTAACTGATAGCAGAGCTTAAAAAAGAATTTGATGATATTAGCTTTTAACACATACCTCAAGAAGAGAACCAAATAGCTGATGCTTTGGCTACCTTGTCATCCATGTTTAAAGTTAACCAAGAGCCAAATGTTACGCCTATCTAGATGAGCATCTACACAACTTTGGTTCATTGTTATTGTATCAAAAAAGAGAAAGATGGCCTATCGTGATACTATGACATCCTTCATTACATTAAGGATCAGCAATATCCCACACATGCAACCGAGACTGATAAAAGGACTATCAAAAAGCTAGCTATGAGATTTGTTCTCGATGGAAAAATCTTATACAAAAGAAGTCATGATCAAGTATTACTCAAATACGTTGACACTCTTGAAGCCAAAAAGATCCTAGAAGAAGTTCATGAAGGGATTTGTGGCACACATGTTAATAGACATTAGATGGCCAGCAAATCATGAGAGCGAGTTATTACCTCCATCAATTACACCTGAAAATGCCATAAGTGTCAAATCTATGTGAACAAGATCAATGTCCCTCCAGTGCCACTTCACGTTATGATGGCCCCATGGCCTTTCTCCATGTGAGGCATGCACGTGATTAGGCCAATCACCCCTAAAGCTTCCAATGGGCATCGTTTTATCTTTGGTAGCGATCGACTATTTCACCAAATAGGTAGAGACTGCCTTGTATGCTAATGTGACTAGATCGACTGTTTGTAGGTTTGTTAAGCAGCACATCATATACAGATATGGCCTTCTAAACCAAATCATCGCAGACAATGCAAGCAACTTAAACAACGAAATGATGCAAGTGGTTACTCTTAGTTCAAGATCCAATATCATAATTCTGTCCCTTATCACCCAAAGATGAATGGGGCAGTCGAGGCAGCCAACAAAAACATTAAAAAAATTATTGAGAAAATGGCTGAGACTTGCAAAGACTAGCATAAAAAGCTATTCTTTACACTTCATGATTATCAGACCTCAGTTTGAACTTCCATAGGTGCTACCCCATTTTTTTTGTCTATGAAATGGAAACTGTACTGCCTATTGAAGTCGAGATCCCTTCTCTCAAAGTCTTGACGGAAACCAAACTTGAAAAAGCTGAATGGGTTAAGAGCAAATATGACTAGCTCAATCTTATTAAGGAAAAACACATGAAAGCCATCTACCATGGTCAAGTGTATAAAAGACGCATGATCCGAGCCCATGATAAAAAGATCTGCCTACGACAATTTACCTAGGCAAATTGGTAATGAAGAAGATCCTGCCAATTAACAAAGATGCATGGGGCAAGTGGAGCCCTAATTAAGAATGACCGTATGTTATAAAGCAAGCATTTTTCGAAGGAGGCCCTAATCTTGTCAGAAATGGATGGCAATGTCTTGCCCAACCCAATCAACTCAGATTTCGTTAAGAAATACTACATGGAAAGAGCAAAAACCTAAGAAGGTGTCCTTCAAAGAAAGAGAAAACAAAAAAAAAACAAAAACAAAAAAGCAAACAACAAAAAAAAAGAGCAAAACAATACAAAACAAAACAAAATAAAAAATAAAAAAATGCATGGTCAAGTGTATCAAAGATGCATGATCCGACCCCACGACAAAAAGATCTACCCATGACAATTTTACCCAGATGAATTGGTATTGAAGAAGATCATCCTAATTAACAAAGATGCAAGAGGCAAGTAGACCCCTAATTGGGAAGGACCATATGTCATGAACCAAGCCTTTTCCGAAGGGGCCCTAATCTTGTCAGAAATGGACAGCAATGTCTTGCCCAACCCAATCAACTCAGATTCTATCAAGAAATACTACATGTAGAGGGAAAAAACCTAAAATGACGTCCTTCAAAAAAAAACAAAAAAAATGAAAACAAAAAAGCAAACAACAAAAAAAGAGCACCAAAAAACAAAACAAAACAAAAAAAGAAAAGAAAAAAGAGGTCCAGATGAAAATTCAAAAAGAACATCTGGGTAGCTAACCCTACAGTTGAAAACCCGCAAGGGCAACTTGAGAAAATCAATTTTGATGGGGCATAAACTGAAAGTACCTATACGACAATGCAAAGCAATTCTAGAGATCTTTCAAAGATCAGCTCATACTAGTCACATTTATTGTTTGAGAAAGATCCTGAAAAGCATTTAAGGAACATCCATGTCATGATTGTCAAAGGCATCTTCCGCCCAAAAGATCATACTTCTTGCCACCGAATCACTTATTTGTCAAATAATATACCAAGTTGTTTCTCTTTTTTGTCATGAATAAATATTTCCTTATTTCTTTTAACCGTTGTACAATTCACATTGCACTTGTCATTTAGTTGATAATGTTTGATAATCAACTAAAATATGCATTAAGATATCTCAATATTACATTGAAAGGAAAAGAAAAGCATAGGGAACTCTACTGATGCCCTAATCATCAAAATCATTCACTTTTAGCATCCAAACACTGCCTCGGCATAACCATACACTAAACCATTTCTTGCTTTCACAAGCCACATCTTAAGAAAAGAAACAACATTTTAAACTAACCAAAAATTAACCCAAGCATTCTATTAGAATCCTATTGGAACCAGAGACATTTGCCTAATCAGTCAAACAGTCTCAAAATTGTTGACAATGCCTTTCAATTGTTAAGAAAATAATTAAGTCTCCCGAATAAAAAAGTGCAATAATCCAAATTCTGGAGAATAGATTTTTTTTCGTATCCCTAGTGAAGCTGGGACAACCTATAATCCCCAGCAGGATTGGCAAAATTCTATCTATAGTCACATCAAAGACAAATCACCATCCCTATATGAGTCTGAATGATGTACAAGGAGAACTATGATTATCTCCCATATTAGACTTCACATCATGCAATCATGATAGCATTACACATCATGCATTCATATTACTATTATACATCGTATTTTTTCAATATCACTCCAAGACAGGTTTATTGAACCTCCAAGGAATTCCTTGTAGGTACTCTAAGCTTTAAAAAACAAGTGTCATTCAGGTAAGGTTCTTTTCTTCTCATCACCTCATGTTAAAACCCTTTTTATCAAGAAACTACTATCAAAGGGCCAGTGTCAAGAAACTGTTTTCCAAAAACTATCGTAAAAGACTTTTTTCATGAACATTCGTCAAAAGCTTTATCCAGCATTTTGCCAAGAACTAGTGTCAAAACCCTTTCATCAGGAAATTTTATCATAAGCTTTTGTTAAGAAAAAGTTTTATTAGAAGTTTTATAAAGAAACATTGTCAGCACCTTTTCAAAGCCCATAAGTCAGTGCAACCTTTTCAAAGCCCATAAATTAGTGGCACCCTTTCAAAGCCCATAAGTCAGTGGCACCTCTTTAAAGCTCACAAATTAATGGCACTTTTCCAAAAGCCCATAAGTCAGAGGTATCATTTTTAAAGCCCACAAGTTAATGGCACCTTTCTAAAAGCCCACAAATTAATGGCACCATTTTCAATGCCCATAGGTCAGTGGCATAATTCAAAGCCCATAAGTTAGTGGCACCTTTCTAAAAGCCCACAAGTCAGTGGCACCCTTTTCAAAGCCCACAAGTCCATGGCACCCTTCCTAAAAACCTACAAGTTAGTGGCACCTTTCCAAAAGCCCATAAGTCAGTGGCACCCTTTTCAAAGCGCACAAGTCAGTGGCACCCTTCCTAAAGACCCATAAATTAGTGGCACCATCTTCAAAGCCCACAAGTCAATGGTACTTCTTCAAAACCTATAAGTCAATGGGCCCACAAGTTAGTGGCACCTTTTTCAAAGCCCACAAGTCTGTGGCACCTTTTCAAAGCCCACAAGTCAGTGGTACCCTTTCCAAAAGCCCATAAGTCAATGGCACCTTTTTAAAAGCCCACAAGTCAGTAGCACCCTTTTCAAAGCCCACAAGTCAGTGGCACCCTTTCCAAAAACGCACAAGTTAGTGGCACCCTCTTCAAAGCCCCGAAGTTAATGGCATCTCTTCAATCAAAGTACATAAGTCAGTGGCACCTTTCTAAAAGCCCACAAGTTAGTGGCACCTTTTTTAAACCCATAAGTTGGTGGCACCTTTTTAAAGCCCATAAGTTAGTGGCACCCTTTCTAAAAGCCCATAAGTTAGTGGCATCTTTTCAAAGCCTATACAAGCTGGTGGCACTTTAGTCTAAGTCAAAGCCTGCACAAGCCAACGGCACTCGAATCAAAGCCCATACAAGCTGGTGGCACCTATTTAAGTCAAAACCTGCATAAGCCGGTAGTACTCGAATCAAAGGCCACAGAGCTAGTGGTACCCAAGTTTAAGTCAAAACCTACATAAGCTAACAGCACCTGTATCAAAAATCCATGTTACTCTGCACCTGCCAAAGGAGGTTAAACCTTAGAAAACCTAACACCCTATTAAGGAGGCAAACCTAACAAAATTCACTTAAACCTCTATCAAGACAGCTACTAATACACCCTACTTGTCATAGTAAAGTTAATTACAATTTATTTCTTTGCAGGTGTTCTGGAAGTATCAGTCCACCTTAGACAAAATAATGTCTATTTATCTTTGCCCTGTTCCTAATTCTCAGCAACAGTCAAAGACAACATGTATTTTGAAGGCTAATTTTTATAAACCTAGAGCACGAACGTGAAATAGGGCAAAAAAGTTTTTTGAAGAGGTCAAAAAGGCCTAGTGATCATATCAAAGGTAAATGCAAAGATGTGGCATCAAATGGCGTAGTTCAAGGTGTCCAAGGATAAAATATATATGAAAATTTATAATTTTACTTGAATGTATTGATATATGGTTCTTATGTATCGATACAATGCTCCAACAATCCAAAAATTTGAAATGTCCCCATTTGTATTGATACAACATGTAGATGTATCGATACATGAGCTTTTATATCGATAAAGAACCTTATGTATCGATACTAGGGCATGCCAAGACTAAAACATGCATTCTGTATAGAAACATATTGATACATATCAACATGTATTGATACAATGGTTCATAGTATCGACACACTTAAGGTTTTTGGACCAAATGTATCGATACATTTGGAAATGTATCGATACATTACATACAAGCCATTTTCCATGGTCTGGGCATTTTTGACTCGTTCACCATTTATCCAAAACTTGATTTTAACTCTTTTTTTTGTATAAAAAAAATCAAAATCCATATCAAATTTTGAATTTGGACTTTTGAATTAATCAAAAGATTTTTTGAAGTCTAAATTGGATCAAAAAGGTTAATGTCACATGATCACCCTACTCATCTCTAGTTTGTTGACCAAGATCACCATCAGCCACCTATTTGCTGGAAAATCATTTCAGCATTTAATCTAGCCACCCTATGTCCATCACATTGGCAGTAAGTTGCTCTCTATAGCCACTTTATAGCCACCAAGCTTACATTACTTTGTCCCTCTTGAGAAATGACCAAAAACACCTTCAATTTAGCTCTAAAATGCTGGTACAAATAGACCATTTCTATCTCGACTAAAGGAGGTTAGGTTCTAGCTTATTTTTTGCTTTCAAAACACATTTCTACATCAAGAAAACCAAAATCTTGTAGCTCTTTACTCAACACCCAAATACAACTTCAAAACATACATTTCCAATAATTACACAATCTAAAAATCACCCATATCCATACAAAAACCAAAACCTCATTATTTTTCTCTTTTTTTTCCTTATTAACAATAAAGAGAAAAGAGAAATTCAAGCCATCTTTACTACTCCACCTATTTGGCTAAACTTGAAGTCTCATTGGTATAACTTCCTACTTTATCACTTCCATTTTCTATTTTTTTAGAACCTTTATCATTTTAGTGAGCTCTCCATGTTTCCATCACCCTCTAAGGATTGTCATGCATTATTGTGGCTTTTGGTTGTGGTAGTTTAAGATTTGGACGCCTTAATGCCCATTTGATGTACAAAATGCCTCATTTCACTCTTATTAGTTTGATATCTATTGCCCATGCATTTTATGCCGTATCCATGCATCTTGTTATCCTTAATCCTTGTATGAATCATTAGCCTAGCATATTTGAAGCCCATGTCTACATTTGCTTGTATGAATCATTATCATTTTCAGCATCCATAACATTTTCTTGTCAAAATGCATAACATTTGCTTTGTCTAGACCATTGGTAAAGTTAGCATCCCTATTCATGTTATGTGCCATCCCTTTGTATGTTTGTTGTCTTCCCCTTGTCAAAATGCATGTTTGATGGCTATCAAAAATTGATTTCAAAACCTCCCTAAGCTAAGAATGTTATCCTCGATCAATAAGGACTAGCATGAACCTAGGATTTTCCTTAATGTAGCAAAACAAACCTTAGGGAAAATTAAGTTTTCCAAATCTGGAATCTTGGTTAAATGAGCTCAAATCTTCTAATTTTCCAACAAAAATGGCCTTACACTCGTTCCCTAAATGTTTCTGCCTTGTTTTTGAGTCAAAACCTTGAGTGGTATAATCAACAGACTATTTCATCATCCCAAATTACTTTGGGGCTGTGCAAATGAGTTCAAGACACTCATGCCACTCTTTTTTTTTAGACACAGATGTTCGAACGTCAATGACCTGAGTTTGGACCCGTAAACATAAAGAAAATAATAAATATCCCCTACTTTGCTTTGTCCCAAGCTGGCAGCACAATTGTTGCAATTTGAAAAATCACTTTAAAATCCTAACCAATTTTTTATGAATTTTTTGATATTTTCTCTCAAAATGTGTCGAATTATCTTTAAAACGTTACTTATTCACCTTGGGTCATTCTGGATGAGAGAGTTATGATTTTTGAAATCTAAATTGTCCAGAACCTCTAAAATCCAAGCATGCATTCTGGTTGGGCCATTTGGACCCACTAAATGATTTTTCCAAATTTGATTTTTCCTAAAAGATTCATGAAATTCCCTTTTCAGAAAGGTATCACTTGTACTTTTTTTGATACCAAATGAGTTATGGGTGATTTTTCAAATTTTGACATACCTTGTCCCTCATATGCTCTGCCAGCAGCATAATTAATCCGAATTTGAAAATTTATTCCCTCGAAAAGTAACTTTTTAGGATATTGGGAACATTTTTAGATTGACCCTTATTGAGTTACCTTTCGAACAGTGTCATGTCCACCCTTTAAAGCCTTCAAACCAATTTAGAATAAATTCGAGAAGTGGGATAGCATGATGCTGTTCCCCATTTTCGGTTATGGTCAAAATTGAGTTATTTTCCCAAGCTTCATCTTGAGTCATTCGAATGTCACCGTAGCACTTCGATTAGCCTCAAGAATACGCTTTGACCTCCCACAAGCTCGTATCAAGGCACAAACATACTTTACATCTTTACCATCCTCATTCACAATAATTTTTTTTGCCAAAAATCATCGAAACGCTCACACATTTCCTAAATCATAAAGTTTTGTCAACTTAAGTTTTCCAACTCAACTTCTCTAAAGAGTGTCAGATGTGTCACTTCAGGGATACTCTAACCCCACTTTTCAAAATTGTCAAGATTGAAAAATCTTATTCTGTCAAAATGGTTTGTCATCCATAGGGATTCTCCAACCCTAACCTTCTGAGTGGATACTCTAACCCCGCTTTTCAAAGTGTTAAGATTTAAAAATCTGCCTTTGTGAAAATTATTTATCATCCATGAGGATACTCTAACCCTATCTTTCAACTACAATCAAATTTTTCTCTTTCT
>JBBYHO010020533.1:0-12411 GCA_038382025.1 Adansonia gregorii
CTCTATATTTGGATGCATGATATTGTTACTTTGGTTTTACAAGAAAAAGTTTTTTTTCCATCATTTTGCATAAAATCAAAGCCCATCCCTTAGATGAGGCGAACTTTGATTCTCATAACAATTTTTGTTCTTTTGGGGATTGGGCTATAAATACACACTCTCTTAATAGTACACATGATATTAATGCTTTGGTTTCATAAGAAAAGCTTTTCAGTCCATCATTTTCCTTATAATTAAAGTTTATCCCTCAAACCAGATGAACATGAATTCTCATAACAATCTACATTTTTTTTCTATGATTGGGCATAAATACACATTCATCTCAATAAGATGCATGATATTGATGCTTTGGTTTCAAAAGAAAAGCTTTCTTTCCTAACATTTTGCTAAAAATAGAAGTTAATTCTTTTGGTGTGATAAACATGGATTCTCATAATAATCTTTGTTCTTTTTCAGATTGGACTATAAAAACACATAAACCCTATTAGGATGCATTATATTAATGCTTTGGTTTTGCAAAAAAAAATTACTTTCCATCATTTTCTTTAAAATCAATGTTCTTCCTCTAAATGTGATGAATATGGATTCTCATAATAATCTCTGTTCCATTAGGGATTAGCCTATACAAACACATTCTCCTCAATCGAACACATGATATTTATGCTTTTGTTTTACAAGAAAAGCTTTTCATTAGATCATTTTCCTTAAAATCAAAGCTTGTCCCCTAGATAAGGCAAACTTGGATTCTCTTAACAAACACCATTCCTTTAGGGATTGGATTATAAATACACATTCTCCTCGATAAGATACATAATATTGATGCTTTGGTTTCATAAGATTCTATTCAAACCTTTTCCTTAAAATTAATACCCATCCCTCAGATAAGATAGACATGCATTCTCATAACAATCTCCATTCTTTCTATGATTGGGCTATAAATACACTTTCTCCTTAATAGGATGGATGATGTTGATGTTTTGGTTTTAAAAGAAAAGCTTTTCTTCTAAACATTATTCTTAGAATCAAAGTTTATCCTTTAGATGTGATAATCATGGATTCTCATAAAATCTCTATTCTTTTTAAGATTGGTATAACAATGCACATCAACCTTATCAAGGTGTGTGATATTAATGCTTTGGTTTCACTAGAAAAGCTTTCCTTTCTAGTATTTTCTTTAAAATCAAAATTCATCCCTCAGATGAGATGAATATGGATTCTCATAACAATCTCCATTCCATTAGGGATTGCATTATAAATACACATTCTCCTTAATAACAAATGTGATATTTATGCTTTGGTTTCATAAGAAAAGTTTTTCATTCTAACATTTTCCTTAAAATCAAAGTTTGCCTTCAGATGAGATAAACATGGATTCTTATAACTATCACCATTCCTTTTGTGATTGGATTATAAATATACGTTCTTCTTAATAAGGCATATGATTTTTATGCTTTGGTTTTATAGGAAAAGCTTTTGATTCCATTATTTTCCTTAAAATGAAAGTTTATCCCTTATTAAGACAAACATGGATTCTCATAACAATTGCCATGTCTTTGGGGATTAGGCTATAAATATACATTCTCCTCAATAGGACACATGATATTGGAGATTTGGTTTCACAAGAAAAGCTTTTCATTCCTTCATTTTCCTTAAAATCAAAGTTCATCCCTCAAATGAGGCAAACATGGATTCTCATAACAACATCCATTCTTTTTGTGATTAGGCTATAATACACATTCTCCTTAAAAGGTTGCATGATATTGATACTTTAGTTTCAAAAGAAAAGCTTTTCTTTCCACTATTATTCTCAGAATCAAAGTTCATCGTTTCAATGTGAGAAACATGGATTCTCATAATAATCTTCATTCTTTTTTAGATTGGTCTATAAAAACAAATCGACCTTATTAGGATGCGTGATATTGGGCTTTGGTTTCTTAATCAAAGTTTGTCCCTTAAAGGAGAAAAATTAGATTTCATAACAATTGCTATTCTTTTTGTGATTGGGCTATAAACATAGTTTCACCATAATAGGGTGCATGATATTAGTGCTTTGGTTTCATATGAAAGCTGTTCTTCCTAGCAATTTTACTTTGAACCAATATTTTTTTTAGACGTGAGAAACATGGGTTCTCATAATAATCACTATTTGTTTCAAGATTGGTCAATAAAAACACATTCACCTCAATTGGGACATGATATTAGTGCTTTGGTTTCACAAGAAAAGCTTTTCTTTCCACCATATTTCTTAGAATCAGAGTTTATCCCTCTAGTGAAACAAACATGGATTGTCATAACAATCTAGATTTTTTTTGTGTTGAGCTATAAATGCACCTTCTTTGCATTCGGATGCATGATACTGCTGCTTTGGTTTTACAAGGAAAGCTTTTCTTTCCACCATATTCCTTAGAATTAAAGTTTATCCCTTTGGTGAGACAAACATGGATACTCATAACAATCTTGATTTTGTTTATGATTAAGCTATGTAGAAACATTCTCCTTATTCGGATGTGAAATATTGATGCTTTCGTTTCAGAAGAAAAGCTTTTTTTCACATCATATTCCTTAAGATTAATGTTCAACCCTTAGATGAGACCAACTTGGATTCTCATAACAATCTCCATTCCTTTAGGGATTGAGCTATAAATAAACATTTTTCCTAATAGGGCATATGATATCAATGTTTTGATTTCACAAGAGATGCATTTTATTCTATCATTTTCTAAAAATCAAAGTTCATGCCTCAGATGAGATGCACATAGATTCTCGTAACAATCTTCATTTTTCTTCCAATTGGGCTATAATACATATTCTCTTTAATAGGGCACATGATATTCATGCTTTGGTTTTAGCGGAAATGCTTTTCTTCCCAATGCTTAAAATCAAAGTTTATCTTTTAGATTTGACAAACATGGATTCTTGTAATAGTCTACATTCTTTTTGAGATTGGTCTATAAAAACACATTCTCCTCATTCGGATGGATGATACTGGTGCTTTGGTTTCACAAGAAAGGCTTTTCTTTCCATATTCCTTAGAATCAAAGTTTATCCCTCTAGTGAGACAAACATGGATACTCATAACAATCTTGATTCTATTTGTGATTGAGCTATAACTACACCTTTTCCTTATTCGAATGCATTATATTGATACTTTGGCATTACAAGAAAAGTTTTTCTTTCCATCATATTCCTTAAAATCAAAGTTTCTGCCTTTGGTGAGATGAACATGGATTCTTATAACAATCTTGATTCTTTTTGTAATTTGGCTATAAAAACACATTCTTCTCATTCAGATGCATGGTACTGGTGCTTTGGTTTCACAAGAAAAGCTTTTGAATCAAAGTTTATTCCTCTAGTGAGATAAACATGGATACTTATAACAATCTTGATTTTGTCTGTGATTGAGCTATGAATACACCTTTTCCTCATTCAAATGCATTATATTAATGCTTTGGTTTCACAAGAAAAGCTTTTCTTTCCATTATATTCCATAAAATCAAAGTTCATCCCTTAGATAAGACGAACTTGGATTAACAATCTTCATTCCCTTGGGGATTGGGCTATAAATACATATTCTCTTTAATAAGACACAAGATATTAATGCTTTGGTTTCACAAGAAAAGCTTTTCACTTTGTGATTTTCCTTAAAATCAAAGTTCATCTCTCAAATGAGATGAACAAGGATTCTAGTAACAATCTTCTTTTATTTTGCGATTGGGCTATAATACATATTCTCCTTAATAAGGCACATGATATTGACGCCTAGATTTCATAAGAAATGCTTTTCTTACCAACAGTTTCCTTAGAATCAAAGTTTATCTTTAGATGTGACAAAGATGGATTCTCATAATAATGTCCATTCTTTTTTATATTTGTCTATAAAAACACATTCACCTCATTTGGGTGCTTGATAATGGTGCTTTGGTTTTACAAGAAAGGCTTTTCTTTTCGCCATTTTCCTTAGAATTAAAGTTTATCCCTCTAGTGTGACAAACATAGATTCTCATAATAATCTTGATTCCTTTTATGATTGAGTTATAAAAACACCTTCTCCTCATATTGATGTTTGGTTTTGAAAAAAAAGCTTTTCTTTCCATCATATTCCTTAGAATCAAAGTTTGTCTCTCTAGTGAGATGAACTTGGATGCTTATAACAATCTCAATTCCTTTTGTGATTGAGCTATAAATAGACCTTGTCTTTATTCTGATGTAAAATATTGATGCTTTTGATTCACAAGAAAAGCTTTTCTTTCCATTATGTTCTTTAAGATTAAAGTTTATTCATCAGATAAGACGAACATAGATTCTCATAACAATTTTATTCCTTTGGGGACTAGGCTATGAAACACATTCTCGTTAATAAGATACATGATATTGATGGTTTGACAACCTCAAATGAGATGAACATGGATTCTCATAACAATCTTTATTGTTTTTGCGATTGGGCTATAATACATATTTTCCACAATAAGGCACATGATTTGATGCTTTGGTTTTGTAAGAAGTACTTTTCTTCCTAACAATTTCCTTAGAATCAAAGTTTATCATTTTAATGTGACAAACAAGGATTTTTGTAATAATCTTCATTCTTTGGAGATTAATATATAAAAACACAATCAAGTTATTTGGATGTATGATATTGGTGCTTTGGTTTCATAAGAAAAGTTTTTCTTTTCATCATATTCCTTAAATCAAAGTTTTTCCATCAGATAAGACAAATATTGGTTCTTGTAACAATCGACTTTTCTTTTGTGATTGGGCTATAAACACACATTCTCCTCAATGGGGCACGTGATATTGATGCTTTAGTTTCATAAGAAATGCTTTTTTTCCACCAATTTCTGTAGAATTAAAGTTTATTTTTTTGATGTGACAAACATGGATTCTTATAATAACCTCCATTCTTTTTGAGATTGGTCAATAAAAACACGTTCACCTCTTCCGAAAGCATGACTTTGGTGCTTCGATTCCACAAAAAAGCTTTT
The DNA here is from genome assembly GCA_038382025.1 of Adansonia gregorii. Lineage (NCBI taxonomy): Eukaryota > Viridiplantae > Streptophyta > Magnoliopsida > Malvales > Malvaceae > Adansonia > Adansonia gregorii. The sequence goes on from JBBYHO010020533.1 coordinate 4,983, forward strand.
TATTCCATTATTTTCCTTAAAATCAGAGTTTATCCCTCTGGTGAGAGAAACAAGGAATCTCATAACAATCTTGATTCTTTTTGCGATTGAGCTATAAATAAACCTTCTTCTCATTTGGATGCATGATATTGGTGCTTTGATTTCACAAAAAAAGCTTTTTTTCCAGCATATTCCTTAGAATCAAAGTTCATCCCCTTGGTGAGACAAAATAGATTCTCATAACAATGTTGATTCTTTTTGTGATTGTCCTATAAATACACCTTCTCCTTATTCGAATTCATGATATTAATTCTTTGGTTTCATAAGAAAAGTGTTTCATTGCATCATATTCCTTAGAATCAAAGTTCATTCCTCTAGTGAGACGAACATGGATTCTCATAACAATCTAGATTTTTTTTTCATGATTTAGCTATAAATACACCTTTTTCGCATTCGGATGCATGATATTCATGCATTTGTTTCCCAATAAAAGCTTTTGTTTTCATTATTTTCCTTAAAATCAAAGTTCATCGCATCACTGAGATAAACTTAGATTCTCATAACTATCTCTATTCCTTTGGGGATTAGGCTATAAATACACATTCACCTCTATAGGACACATGATATTAATGCTTTGGTTTCATAAGAAAAGCTTTTCATTCCATCATTTTTCTTAAAATCAAAGTTCATCCCTCAGATGAGATGAAAATGGATTCTCATAACAATCTCTATTATTTTGTGATTGGGCTATAAATACACATTCTCCTCAATAGGATGCAAGATATTGATGCTTTGGTTTTAAAAGAAAAGCTTTTCTTCCTAACATTATTCTTAAAATCAAAGTTCATCCTTTAAAAGTGACAAATATGGATTCTCATAATTATCTTCATTCTTTTTGAGATTGGTCTAACAAAAAACATGAACTTTATTAATATGCATGGTATTAATGCTTTGGTTCCACTAGAAAAGCTTTTCTTTCCAGTATTTTTTGTAAAATCAAAGTTTATCCCTCCGATAAGACAAATATAGATTCTTGTAACAATCTTAATTCCATTTAGGAGTGCACTATAAATAAACATTCTGTTTAGTAAGATACATGACATTTATGCTTTGGATTCATAGAAAAAGCTTTTCATTCCATCATTTTCCTTAAAAATCAAAGTTCATCCCCCCAAATGAGATAAACATGCATTCTCGTAACAATCGCCACTCTTTTTAGGATAAGGCTATAAATACACTTTCTCTTCAATAGGGCACCAAAATTGATGTTTTCATTTCATAAGAAAGCTTTTCTTCCCAACAATTTCCTTAGAATCAAAGTTTCTATTTTAGATGTGACAAACACAAATTCTCATAACATCTCTATTCTTTTTTTGATTGGTCCATTAAAAAAATTCATTTTATTCGGGTGCATTATATTGGTGCTTTTGTTTTACAAGAAAAGCTTTTCTTTCCACCATATTCCTTAGAGTCAAAGTTTATCCCTTTGGTGTGACAAACATGGATTCTCATTACAATCTTAACTCTTTTTGTGATTGAGCTATAAATACATCTTCTCCTAATTCGAAGGCATTATATTGAGGATTTGGTTTCATAAAAAAAGCTTTTCTTTCCACCATATTCTTTAGAATCAAAGTTTGTCCCTCTAGTGAACGAACATAAACTCTCATAACAATCTCGATTCTTTTTGAGAATGAGCTATAAATACTCATTCTCCTCATTCGAATGCAAGATATTGATGCTTTGGTTTTACAAGAAAAGCTTTTCTTTCCATCATATTCCTTACGATTAAAGTTTATCCTTCAGATGAGATGAATATGGATTCTCATAATAATCTCTATTCTTTTGGGGATTGGGCTATAAATACGCTTTCTCCTTAATGTAACACATGATATTGATACTTTGGTTTCACAAGAAAAGCTTTTCCTTTATCATTTCCTTAAAATCAAAGTTCATCCCTCAGATGAGATGAACATGGATTCTCACAACAATCTTTATTCTTTTTGTGATTAGGCTATAATACATAATCTCCTCAATAGGGCACATGATATTGATGCTTCGGTTTCATAAGAAATGCTTTTCTTCCCAACAATTTCCTTAGAATCAAAATTTATCTTTTAGATGTAACAAACATGGATTCTCATAATAATCTCTATTGTTTTAGATTGGTCTATAAAAACACATTCACCTTATTCAGATGCACATTATTGGCGGTTTTGTTTCACAAGAAAAGCTTTTCTTTCCGCAATTTTCCTTAGAATCAAAGTTCATCCCTCTGGTGAGACAAACATGGATTATCATAATAATCTTGATTATTTTTGTGATTGAGCTATAAATACCCCTTCTCCTCATTCAAATGCATTATATTGATGCTTTGGTTTCATAAGAAAAGCTTTTCATTCATCATTTCCTTAAAGTCAAAGTTCATCCCTTAGATGAGATAAACATGGATTCTCATAACAATCGTCATTCTTTTCTTGATTAGGCCATAATACATATTCTCCTCGATACGGCACATGATATTAATGCTTTGGTTTCATAAGAAATGCTTTTCTTTTTAACAATTTCCTTAGAATTAAAATTTACCTTTTAGATTTAACAAATATGGATTCTTATAATAATCTCCATTTTTTTGATTGGTCTATAAAAACGCATTCACCTCATTTGGATGCATGTTATTCATGTTTTGGTTTCATAAGAAAAGCTTTTCTTTCCACTATATTCCTTAGAATCAAAGTTTATCCCTCTAGTAAGACAAATATGGATTCTCATAACAATCTTGATTATTTTTGTGATTGACTATAAATACGCCTTTTTCTCATTCGATGCATTATATTAATGCTTTGGTTTCATAAGAAAAGCCTTTCTTTCAATCATATTCCTTAGAATCGAAGTTTGTCCCTCTGATGAGATGAACATGGATTCTCATAACAATCTTAATTTTTTCATGATTTAGCTATAAATACACATTCTCTGCATTTGGATCCATGATATCAATGCTTTAGTTTCAAAAGAAAAGTTTTTTTTCCATCATATTCCCTAAAATCAAAGTTCATACCTTAGATGAGACCAACATGGATTCTTGTAACAGTCTCTTTTCCATTAGGGATTGGGCTATACATACAAATTTTTCTCAATAGGACACGTGATATTTATACTTTGGTTTCACAAGGAAAGCTTTTCATTCTTTTATTTTCCTTAAAATAAAAGTTTATCCCTCAAATGAAACAAACTTGGATTCTCATAACAGTCGCCATTCTTTTGAGGGTTGGGCTATAAATACACATCCTTCTTAATAGGACACATGATGTTGATGCGTTGGTTTCAGAAGAAAATCTTTTCATTCCATCATTTTCTTGAAAATCAATACCTATCCCTCATATGAGATGAATATGGATTCTTATAACAATCTCCATTCTTTTTCTGATTGGGTATAAATACGCATTCTCCTTAATAGAATGCATGCTATTATTGCTTTGGTTTAAAAAAGAAAACTTCTATAGCTAACATTATCTCAGAATCAAAGTTCATCCTTTAAATGTGGCAACCATGGATTCTTAAAATAATCTCCTTTTTTTTTTAGATTGGTCTATAAAAACACATTAACCTCATTAAAATGCATGATATTGATGCTTTAGTTTCACAAGAAAGCTTTCTTTCCATCATTTTCCTTAAAGTCAAAGTTTTTCTTTAAGATGAGATGAACATGGATTCTCATATCAATCTACATTCCATTAGGGATTGGGCTATACATACATATTGTCCTTAATAGGACACATGATATTTATGCTTTCATTTCACAAGGAAAGCTTTTCCTCTCATCATTTTCCTTAAAATCAAAGTTGAGATGAACATGTATTCTTAGAACAATCTCCATTCTTTTTGTGATTGGGCTATCAATACACATTCTCCTTAATTAGATGCATGATATTAATGCTTTCATTTCAATAGAAAAGCTTTTTTTTCCAACATTTTACTTATAACCAAAGCTTATCCTTTAGGTTTGACAAACGTGTATTCTCGTAATAATCTCCATTCTTTTTGAGATTAGTGCATAAAAACACATCAACCTCATCGAGATACATGATATTGATGCTTTGGTTTCACAAGAAAAGCTTTTCTTTCTATTACTTTCATTAAAATCAAAGTTTGTCGCTCAAATGAAACAAACTTAGATTCTCGTAACAATCACCATTCCTTTTGAGATTAGGCTATAAATATACTTTCTCCTCAATAGGGCAAATGATATTGATGCTTTAGTTTCATAAGAAAGATTTTCTTCCTAGCAATTTACTTAGAATCAAAGATTATCTTTTAGATGTGAGAAATATGGGCTATGGTAATAATCTCCATTCTTTTTTAGATTGGTCAATAAAAAAACATTCACTTTATTCAGATGCATGATATTAGTGCTTTAGTTTCACAAGAAAAGCTTATCTTCCTATCATATTCCTTAATATCAAAGTTTATCCCTCTAGTAAGATGAATAAGGATTCTCATAACAATCTTGATTCTTTTTGTGATTTAGCTATAAATACATCTTCTTCATATTTGGATGCGTGATATTGATGCTTTAGTTTTACAAGAAAAGCATTTTTTCCCAACATTTTACTTAGAATAGAAGTTTATCCTTTACATGTGATAAACATGGATTCACGTAATAATCTCCATTCTTTTTAAGATTGGTCTATAAAAACACATAAACCTCATTAGGATGCATGATATTAATAAGTTGGTTTCACAAAAAAGTTTTTCTTTCCATTATTTTCCTTAGAATCAAAGTTTTTCCCCTAGATTAGACAATGTGGATTCTTGTAACAATCTCCATTCCATTTGGGATTGGGCTACAAATACATGTTCTCCTCAATTGGACGCATGATATATATGCTTTGGTGTCACAAGAAATGCTTTTCCTTCCATTATATACCTTAGAATCAATGTTTGTCCCTCTGGTGAGACGAACATGGATTCTCATAATAATCTTGACTCTTTTTGTGATTTAGCTATAGATACACCTTTTTCATATTTGGATGCATTATATTGATGCTTTGGTTACACAAGAAATGCCATTCTTTCCTTCATATTCCTTAAAATCAAACTTCATCTATCATATGAGACAAACTTGAATTCTTGTAACATTCTTCATTCCTTAAGGGATTAGGCTATAAATACACATTCTCCTGAATAGGACATATGATATTAATGCTTTGGTTTCAGAAGAAAAGTTTTTCATTCCATCATTTTCTTTAAAATCAAAGTTCATCCTCAGATGAGATGAAAATGGATTCTAATAACAAACTCCATTCTTTCTGTGATTGGGCTATAAATACACAATCTCTTGAATAGGGTGTAAGATGTTCATGCTTTGATTTCAAAAGAAGAGCTTTTTTTCCCAACATTACTCTCAAAATCAAAGTTTATCCCTTCGTTGTGACAAACATGAATTCTCATAATAATCTCCGCTTTTTTTAAGATCGGTCTAACAAAACAAATCCACCTCATTATGATATACAACATTGAAGCTTTGGTTTCATTAGAAAAGCTTTTCTTTCCAGCATTTTCCTTAAAATTAAAGTCTATCCCTTGGATGAGACAAACGTGGATTCTCATAACAATCTCCATTTCATTAGGGATTATGCTACAAATACACATTCCCCTTAGTAAAACATGTGAGATTTATCTTTTAGCTTCAAAAAAAAGCTTTTCATTCCATCATTTTCCTTAAAGTCAAAGTTCATCTCTCAAATGAGATAAACCTAGATTCTCATAACAATTGACATTCATTTGGTGATCGGGCTATAAATACACTTTCTCTTTAATAGGGCACATGTTATTGATGCTTTGATTTCATAAGAAAGCTTTTCTTCTTAACAGTTTCCTTAAAATCGAAGTTTATCTTTTAGATGTGACAATCATGGATTCTCGTAATAGTCTCCATTCTTTTTGAGATTGGTCTATAAAAACACATTCACCTCATTCAGATGCAAGATATTGATGCTTTCGTTTCACAAGAAAAGCTTTTCTTTCCATCATATTTCTTAAGATTAAAGTTCATCCCTCAGATGAAACAAACATAACAATCTCTATTCTTTTGGGGATTAGCTATAAATACATATTCTCCTTAATAGGACACATGATATTCATGCTTTGGTTTCACAACCTTAGATGAGATGAACATGGATTCTTATAGCAATCTTTATTCTTTTTGTGATTGGGCTATAATGCATATTCTCCTCAATAGGGCATAAGATATTGATGCTTTGGTTTCATAAGAAATGCTTTTCTTCCTAACAATTTCCTTATAATTGTAGACACTTTATTTTGTCCAGGCTAATTTACTTTAGCAACCGAGCTAATTTTTCATGGTTCTTCATGCTAATGGACATCGGATGGCCAAGCAAATCATGAGAGCAGGTTATTACTAGTTGACCCTTAGAAAGACTACATCAATTACACATGGAAATGCCATAAATGTCAAATCTATGCAGACAAGACCAATGTCCCTTCAGCACCACTTCATGTCACGATGGCCCATGGCCCTTCTCCATCTGAGGCATGGGTGTGATCAAGCCAATCACCCCCAAAGCTTCCAATAGGCATCATTTATCTTAGTAGCGATCGACTATTTCACTAAGTGGGTAGAGGCTACCTCATATGCTAATGTCATTATATCAATTGTCATTAAGTTTGTCAAGTGGGAATTCAGTTATAGATATGGCCTCACAAACCAAATCATCATAGATGATGCAAGCAACTTAAATAATAAAATAACGCAAGTAGTCTACTTACAGTTCAAGATCCAGCATCATAATTCTATCCCTTATTGCCCAAAGATGAATAAGGAAGTCGAGGAATCCAACAAAAACACTAAAAGAGTAGTTGAGAAAATGGTTGAGACTTACAAAGACTGGCATGAAAAGCTATTCTTTGCACTCATGCCTATCGGACCTCAGTTCGCCCTTCCACGGGTGCTACCCTATTTTCTCTTATTAATGGGATGGAAGCTGTATTGACTATCAAAGTTAAGATCCCTTTTCTTGGAGTCTTGATGGAAACTAAACTTGAAAAAGCTAAATGGGTCAAGAACAGATATGACTAACTCAACCTTATCGAGGAAAAATGCATGAAGGCTATCTACCATGGTCAAATGTATCAAAGACGCATGATCAGAGCCCATGACAAAAAGATGCGCCCACGACAATTTCACCCAGGTAAATTGGTATTGAAAAGATCCTCCTAATTCACAAAGATGCACCGGGCAAGTGGACCCCTTATTAGGATGGACCATATGTCGTGAAGCAAGCCTTTTCCGGAGGGGCCCTAATCTTGTAAAAAATGGATGGTAACATCTTGCTTAACCTAGTCAACTCAGATTCTATCAAGAAATATTTCACGTAAAGGGTGAAAACCTAAAAAGGTGTCCTTCAAAATGTTATTCGGATCTCTTGCT